>OZ038501.1:4633850-4671350 GCA_964036315.1 Acanthosepion esculentum | reverse complement strand
AGATTGTTCGTTCGATATAAACTGGGATTTTTGCAGATTGTTCGTTCGATATAAACTGGGATTTTTGCAGATTGTTCGTAATATATAAACTGGGATTTTTGCAGATTGTTCGTTCAATATAAACTGGGATTTTTGCAGATTGTTCGTAATATATAAACTGGGATTTTTGCAGATTGTTCGTAATATATAAACTGGGATTTTTGCAGATTGTTCGTAATATATAAACTTGGATTTTTGCAGATTGTTCGTTCAATATAAACTGGGATTTTTGCAGATTGTTCGTTCAATATAAATCGGGATTTATGCTGATTTTTCGTTTAATATAAACTGCGATTTTTGCAGATTGTTCGTTTAATAAACTTGTAATTTTGCACATTGTTCGTTCAATATAAACTGGGATTTTTGCAAATTGTTCGTTCAATATAAACTGGGATTTTTTTTCTCCTTTAAAAATATGCTGTAGTTGAAACGTATTGTTTTTGTATGAGTTTAAATTGAAACTCAGTGAAGGCTTTAATTTCGTTTGTTTCACGGTACACGAAAACTCTTATCGGTCATTTAATGTTAGTATCCGATCCACTTGCAAATGCTTGATTACTGTCATAAACTATTTATGTTGACAACTACCGACGACTTCTGAACAATTTCATCTGCCGAATTTAATCAGAAGTGTTGAGTAAGATCATGATATGGCTTTCAGGCTCTTTCCAAAAGTACCTTTCGCTCAGATCCCGGGCCTGATATTACCACTCCCGGCTCTAACCATTCGATCACTCACTGATGGTGGCGCAAAAAAGAAAAGTGAATTTCGCAACTGGAAAAGGCTGGCTGACCAACAAAACATTATTGATTCATTCATTTTCTACGGTTTATCAACCTATTACAGGTTATTTAAAGCCAGAAAAATTTTTAGGTTGTAAATTTGTCGGGGGAGTTAATGGTTTAGTGATACAAGACTAATTAACCCATAGTTGGGGGGATAGATATATTCATACCTTCCCAAGGTTATTTGCGCGTAAGTGAATATAACAAAGCCAATTGGAACTCGGTTCTCCAATAAACAATTCGGAGCCATTATCCGTTACACCATTCGCACATCCAAGCTTACAGCACGTGGTATTCCCAAGCGGTCATTCATCTAGATAATGACCAGAGTCGACGTTGCTTAACTTCGGTAACCGTCCGAGAACCAAGTGTTTCAACATGAGAACGAAACAAAAGAGATTTCGGAAATTTCTCTTAGATGACAAGAATATACAGCGAATGTTCCAAGGAAGATCCAGAAACATTCCGATTTGAGTGATTTGGATTCTCGTAAATAGAAGAAAACTGTAGACATTCGGGCTCTTTTAACACATCCTGGAGTTTCTCTTATCACTATGAAATAGACAAATAGATTGCATATGAATTGAGGAAATCCTGTTGCAAGGATAACAATGCATTTTCTTCTCGTGTCATTACTTGTATTAAAAAAGTGAAAACTTCGCCATAATCGTAAACACATGTTTTGAAAAAGAGATCTTTTTTTTTCTTTTTTTTTTACTTAAGTATGTTGTTTTAATGGATGCGCGTGGAACGTTGCGTTTATTGGCGCCGAAGTGGGCTTGGTGTGTGAGTTCAAATTTTAAGCAAAGTCATTGCATTCGCTTTCACACAGAAAAGTATAATTTACAGTATTTGCATTCTCGGACTATTTTCCTCATCTTTGTTTTCATATTCACGACGTTTCGGCCGTTGTACGCTCTGGTCTTATTCAGGTGATGAGGACAATAGTCCGAACAAAGTAAATACTGTAAATAATAACAATATCTAGTCTACGACGTTTGTCTAGATAGTGTACAGCCATTTTGAAAATCCGTAGAGCCAGTTTCGCGGCCGTGATGAAACATAACAACCACACAGAAGTGATATTACTGCACATGTGGGAATAATCCCCCATAGTGATTACTCAGTCCTCACTGAGACGTCATTGGGTGAGGTTTCGTACTATGTGATCATCCCTTATAACAAAGTGAGTATTATTTTTTTTACCAAAATATCGCATGACTCCGGGTTTATCAACACTCCAACGTCCAAATTTGGTTACTAGCGATTCCGGGCTTACGCTACTGAAAGGGTGTAGTATTTCGACGGTGGACAATGAAGGACGACACGATTTTGGATACTGTTTTGAAAAGTGCAAAAGGTTCCGCTTGAAATGTCTCAGGTGACAAAGAGAGTACTTTGAAGGAAACTACTTCGCCAGTACTCTGGGCTGTTTTCTTCTCGTTTATAATATTGTTGTATAACGATAAAGTGTCACTGCCGACACTGGAGTTTGAACACAGATCACCAGTGAGCAAACACAGGTGATTCCATTTCTAATAAGTAGACCACGTGATCGTAAAGGAAAGCCATATATGGGAATTAGCGTGGCGTCTAAGTGATCGCGATTCTCTCTATACTCTCCTCTATACTATTTCTTTATACTAATCACCCTTCGGATTACTATTCGGTGGTTACTATTTGAACAAGTGTTACTCGTGCGATTATTATTTAAGTTGACTTTTAGACGCCCTCAGTATGTTGGACTGTTTCTGTTACTAACAACTACACATTAATATAGACAGCTAACTTAATTCAATTGCACTTGGCTTTCATGCGTATCGTAGGACTGAACATAAACGGCAAGACAGAATGCATGGTCATAAACAAAAAGATGAGCCCAAAACGCAAATTACAGGTCGGAGTTAGGAAAATTTAATTTATCTGGGATGTGTTCTAACAAAAGACGGAAAGTGCGATACTGAGATCCGAAGACATATTGGGATGGCCAAAGGTGCATTCCAAAAGCTAAGCAGAGTATTAAGAGACAGGAAAATTTCTTTAGGAACAATGAAAAGGTACTTAACTCTTACGTGATATCTGTCCTCCTGTATAACAGCGAATGCTGGACAATCTCCTCAAAGATGAGGAAGAGACTTGAAGCAACAGAAATGTAATTTACAGAAGGATTGTGAGGATACTATAGACCGAACATGTGATTAATAACGAGATTTTGAAGAGAATGGGGAAAAAAGAAACTTATACTTAACATCAGGAAGAGGTAGTTGAAATTTCTGGGGCATGTAATGAGAAAGGAGGACTTGGAAAATCTGATACTCACAGGGCGGATAGAGGGAAAGAGGGGAGACGAAAGCAGCGCGTGACATACTTGATGGGCTTTGAGGATTGGGAGCAATAGCAAAAAGACAAAACTCATTAAGAGCTACAAGGGACAGGAATATGTAGAGGGCCATGATCGCCTATGTCCTGAAGGGACACGGCACATAAAAGAACTTTAAGCATATAGAAGACAAAACCTGGTCACGGTTCAAAACTGTATCACGTTTAGTCCGCTCTGTTAAAAATCCCCAAACTTTCGAGTAGCACTTCAGATATCTGATATCATATCAAGATTTGACAATATTTTTCCTGCTAATACACAAAAGTGAAGATTTACTTCGTTTCAATTACGAAAAAGATCTTTGCGTGGTGTCTAAGATAAGATTATATGATACATTTCTCATCAATATTATTAGAGACGGATTCAGCATGGAATTGTGGTTGACCTTTTTTTTCTTCTGAAAATCTGCCGATAGCACGCTTTATTAATTATTGTGAAGGGGTTGCCTGTAGATCTTATAAACATGCATTCTCAAAATATGAAGTCATGTAAAAAAAAAAACCCTCGCTGACCCAAAAGATATGATCTCCATCTAAATTCATATCTGAGTTTTTTTTCTTTTCTTTTTTTCTTTTTGGTAGTAGGGAATATCTGCTACCCCTTCCTTTTTTTTTGCGTTGCTAGTCTCTAGGGGACGACGAAAGTATGATCGCAATATTCCTCAGGCTGGTACACCGCTCCCCTAACTATACCCACAGATTTCGTTTCTTCTGTAAAAACCTCCGAGTGCAATCTTGGTTTGCATATTATCACACCAATAATCAACACCAGGAGGGGATGAGGTGGGTGGAATGCCTTACCGTCGCCGACACATCGAACCTTTTTTTTTGTCTCTCTTCGCAACATCAACTCCCTCGCCATCCATTCAATAACCGCCGCCTCCCATTGACCCAGCTTTTTAAATTGCGACAATTTGCTAGGCAGATTTCAGAAATTGACCAATCAAGGTATCTGATAGCTATCACTTGGCGTTTAGTTCCATCTCTGGAAACGGCGCGAGTTTGATTTGTTGAGGGGCTTTTTGACGTAGTCTTCTGAAGATTGACACAAATTGATAACAATCTCTCTAGTTAGCAGTCTGTCAATGCCCGGGATCAGCAGAAATTGTTCTGCTTCAGTACATTGGACAGAATAAGCTAAAATCGAAATATGCTTTCATTATATTTATTTATTTCCGGTTATTTTATTTTTGGTTTTATATTCGAAAAAAACCTGATTAAAAAGAAACTTTCACAAACGTTAATCAAAATCAACTATCAAATCTTGATACGATAGTTTTAAATAGACTCCACTTCTTTTGGGGAAATTTCCAACAAGTTTACTGAAACAAATCAAAAAATGAAATTGACGGGTAGTGTCTGACATAGAACTTCATTTTTTCAGTGTTGCATTTACGAAAATATTGTTAACTTTCTGAACAACCATTTTCCTGTTATTTCGAATACACTTAAAAAAACTCTTTTTTTTTTTTCTTTTTTTTTTTTTTGTAGTAAATCTTTTTTTCCTCCAGGTTATTGAAAGGGCTCGATACACGTCCCTTGCGTGTATTTCAGCAAGAAAATTACTACGTTGATCGTCTTTAGTTATATGAATAACATATTGATCTCCGAAACAAATTATACCGCAAATTTAATTTCCTTTTTCTCAAGATTATAGTTTTCCTTTATGGTCCTTTGTCAAAACCAGGTACCCCCCCCCCGCAACAAAAAAGAAGCTATACTTAAGGTTTAGAATGCATTTTAAAAATGAAAAAAATCTTTCTTGAAGGTTTTAATTTAGTTTTAATTCCAAGCTAATAAATTAAAATTAATATTTCCAATAAGCAAAATACTTTGCTGTATGTCAGACTGAATTTAAATTGATTGGAATTTTTTTTTTCAGATCATTAGAATAGGACGTATTGACAAATCTGTCACCACAACTTAATTATCTTTATTAAAAATATCTTTCAAAAGTGAAATATATTTTTCTAAACTTTTATTTGGGGAAGATTAACTGATTTAAATTTAATCTGAATGAAAGCAAATATTACTTACATTTAGTTTAAATTATTGTATATAATTATTGAAGTTTAAGTACTTTGTCTTTATATTTATAGTCTTAAGAAGACGCTTGTTGAGGAAATGTTAGAAAATAGCCAGTAAATATTAAATGTACTACTGTTACCACGCTTAATTTCTGATAATGCCGTGTATGGACGTATATATATATATATATATATATATATATATATATATACACACACAAAATTCTTTTTAAAATACTCGAGGTCGCTAAATTAAAGGAAAATTTTTCATTTATGATTAATAAATATAGTTTTTACTTAATAACAATATTACCTAATCTCCGCGAATTAATAGAGAATTTGAAAAGATTTTGAATTTTACAAATTATTATGATTAAGGTTTTCAAAAATTGAAACAATTCTAGCACATATCATTATTTATCGAAAAACACTTTCCTTGACAGTAGTGTCCATAATATATCTTATTCATAAAAGTAATTAAAAGCATTTATAATTAAATAATGTCTTAGTTTTATTATTTCACGATTTAGAGCAGATCTTCTGTAACTGGCGGTCCAGTTGGACAAAAATACATAAATAAAATACATAAATAAATTGATGATTTAATTTCTCCAAGGATTTGTGCTTATAACTAATATAAACATTAAGCACTACAAAAATGAATTTCTTGTAATTTCATAAAATTAAATAAGTGTGTGTGTGTGTATGTATGGCGAGCTTGCAAATGGTAAGCGCCCTCAGTATAAGCGAAAAAGGAGATTTCAGGACTGTGTGAGCAATAATTTGAAAGAGCTTAAAGTAGGGGTGGATGACTGGGTAAACCTAGCTAGTGATCGCAATGAATGGCGCAGGGCTGTTGTAGAAGGGTGTAAGTCAGCAGAAGAAAAGAATTTAGCACATGCAGCACTGAAAAGGGATTTGGGAAAGGTATTACCAGGAGCTTGGATGACAGCACTGCAAGCTGGAAATGCGAGACGTGGTCGTATCCTACTGTCAAAAGATGGGGGTATGTTAATCATCTGAAATCACATGAGAGACGACTTCACTCTGTGTTGCCTCTACGATCCGGTGATACTACATGTGTGATCTGCAGGGAAGTGTGTGAATCGAGGCATACGGTAGTGCACAAGGATGACCTACCACAGCAACATCCGCTTAAACCTGTGAAGACTTTGGTGCACATCGGTTATCTATGCTATAAGACTTGCAAATCAGCTGCTGGTTTGAAGAGCCACCTTTGAAGTCATTCGAGAGGAAACAATGATCTAGATTAAATGTAGGTATTGCTGGGCAAGACGGCAGTCATCTGTGAAGATGGGGCACTCAACATGTATGTGTGTGAGTATGGGGTAACAGATAACAATATTTTCTAAAAAAAAAAAAAGAAACGTTTCTAAAATAATTTAATTCATTTGTGAATAAGTCCTGAAATTTTCATTAAAATTCGACAATTATCTGATTTTTTGCAAAGAATTTCCAAATCAATTATGATTTTCACGGCAAACAGATGCTCAAATTTCCAATATTAATTTATAATCACCAGCTGATGCAAGAAAAATAATATTTTTAATCAAAATTTCGAAAGTTCTACAAAGGATAAAAAATAGAATTTAATAATAAAAAATCCTTTGGTCTTTCCTCTTAATAATAACAGACAGATTTTGACGATAAAATTTTGTTTTATTAAGTTTGGAGCATTTATTCATCATGTATACACATTTCTTAGCGAATATTTGGAGCTACCTAATCAAAAGACATATTATTTGCACAGATCTCAGTACGTTACTCTTTCTACTCAGTCGTGTCTGCTTTTGTATGCCTTTTGCTGTGTTTATAAGTGAATATTTCATTTTATTTGTTACTATTAATATTCAATAATTATCGAAAGCCGACTCTAGTTTCATAATCTTTCACTCATTCATAGGGACTCTCGACAAGAGTGATTTCATTACTCTCTCTCTCTCTCACTCACACACACACACACACACACACACACACACACACACATATATATATATATACTTAGGAATATAAGGTGTGCTATATTTATGGGATAAAGTGCTCAATATCAGAGATGGAGCGTAAGTAAATATATAAGTGAACATTGAAGTCAACACTCAGAGGCGACAGACTGTTTCATGCTAGACGCAATCGTCAGGACGCCTGACAATTGCGTCTACCATGAAACAGCCTGTCGCCTCTGAGTGTTGACTTCAATGTTCACTTATATATATATATATATATATATATATATAATCAATAAATGTTCAAGCCACTTATCTCTTGACCGACTTGCGTAATACCGCTCATCAAGGTCAGAGTGTACGATAAATTAGTTGAAGTATTACCAGATACCAATTATTTGACTATTGTGGCTCTAGTTATCTATTGAGCACTTGACAAAAATTCTGCTGGTTTTAAAATACGTAATGTTCTAGCAATCTTAACGTATTTTGATAGGTGTTATTTATTTGTACTATCTATCTCTTTATATATATATATATATATATATATATATATATATATATATATATATATATATATATATATACACACCTCGTTTTTGTATATCAGGATTAATCATATGGTCACAACGTTGATCCTGGTCAATCACTAGATAGGTGACCGTTTGGGAATACTAGGTGCTGTAAGCAGGTGCAGGTGGTGTAATGGATAACTCCAGTTGGGTTCATTATATTTACTTAGAAACAAATACCCTTGGGAAAGGTATCTCTTCTCCCCACCAACTCTGGTTTGATTAGTAAGATTTGTACCCCTAAATCATTATTATCTTCAAAACAAAAACATTATTAGAATCTAAACATATTTTCTGGCTTTAAATAACCTGCAAAAGGTTGATAAGCCGTAGAAGACGAATAAACTAATCAATAAAATATAGTCTGTTTTGATATTATTAAATATTCCCAGTAAATAATTGCTTACAAGGACAGCAGTTTAGCTTGTACAGGTCTGTTAAAAACAGATTATTTTTTATCTTATGTTTTTCAACAGCTTTTGGAGTCGTTGTTAAAGATCATGTAGTGAAATTCCCATAATTTTTCTGTAGAAAAAAAGCCACGAGTATGGTGGTTTTCTAAGTGGATCTTATATGTGGCATAAGGCCGAAAGCTCGGAGCACCCAATATGGTTCGAAGTCACTAATCAGTCGTAATTGATCTGGCGAGGCAAGTAAGTAATTAGTAAGACTTGTAACAATAAATCATTATTATCAGGTGCAGTAAGCTTGAATGTGCGGGTGGTGTAATGGATAATGGCTCGGAATTGTTAATAGGAGAGCTGAGTTCGAAGTTCAAGTTGGGTTCTTTATATTCACTTACACACAAATACTCTCAAGGAAGTTATGAAACCACCTCTTGTCCCTCCAGGTATGGGTTAATTAGTAAGACTTGTAGCAATAAATCATTATTATCAGGTGCGGTAAAGCTTGAATGTGCATGTGGTGTAATGGATAATGGCTCGAAATTGTTAATGAGAGAACCGAGTTCCAATTCCAGTTGGGTTCGTTATATTCACTTACACGCAAATACTCTTGAGAAAAGTATGAATTCGCCTCTTCTCCCCTGATATGTAGGTTAATTAACAAGTTTTGTGTCACTAAAACAATTATTATCCAAAAAGGAAAAGAAAATTGTATACAAAATATTTAGATTTCGGCTTTAAATAACCCATGACCCATGTTGATATGGCGCTAAACAAAAACAACCAAATCAAACCTACCAAATTCGGTCACAGGATTTGCAATTCATTGCGAATTTATTTCTGTCTGAGTAGTTCTTTTTTTTTTTTCGTAAATAATTCACTTCATTTTTTCATTTATATCGTTTATATTATTATCGCTATTCTTATCTATACTGAAAATTTATTACTAACTTCATTAATTATTAATGTCATCGTAAAAATCATCATTATCGTCCTAATTATAAATGGTTATTACGCTCATAAACCACTGTTATTATTATCATTATTGTGTGGTCAATGTGATTCTGTTGTTCGCAAGGATTCTGAACGTATGTTTTCTCTCGCACCAATAGCAGCCTGACTAACAAAGTAACTGAGTTACAAAACAAAAACTCGAAAATTATTCTCATGAACATATTTGACATTTATTACTTTATTTGCGTTATTCGTTTACATTTTCACTTTTAATGTCTTCTTCCCCAAAGACGTATATTTTATGAACTAATTATTTGCCTGTTTATAGATATCATTAATATGACAATAACATATCACAATTACTTGTTATTTCCTTTGAATACTTTACACATTCAAGATTTTACTGGTCGTTTCCAATCAAGCGCTTTACACATTTAAGTTTTTTTAATTTGTCAAATTAAAGATTTTTTTGTTTAATGATTTTAACATTCAAGATGTACGAAATGCTGAATTTTCGGTTCATTATACATTTTGATTTTAAGAGTAAAAATTCTGCTGAAACAAAAAAAAAATTAAAAGAAAAATTTATGCATTTTATGGAGAAGGTAATGCAAATTTTCGAACGTACCAAAAGTGGTTTGTGTAGTTATGTGTTGGAAAACACCTCGCTTCACGCTCATGCCATCGACCAGTTGAGATTAATATCAGTCAAATTAAAACCTGATAATAAACAATGCAACTCGTGAGATGGCTACCGTATTCAAAATATCCAGATAGAGCGTTAAAAAGCTTTTGCCTCTAAATGAAAAGAAAAATTAGTTACTTAGAAGCCTGTAAAAGATACCTAGAAAATTTGTTAGCTGAGAGTAGCAAAAGGTTCTGGAAGAATGAAAATATATTATCTGCAAGATGGCAGAACTTAACGAAACGGTTTGTTGTTCAATAAATATGTTGTCAGAAATAATAATAAATTGTATTTTAATTAAACTGGCAATTACTATGTTGCCAAATACACAAAAAGGGTCGGTCCGGGTAATATGTACTTGAACTCCGTGAAAACTAGACGAACAATAACTGAGCAGCACTAAAATAAAGAACGGGGCGGGATATCCCTGGACATGGGCAATGGAACCCTGGTTCGACAAACACCTGATGAAGACCGGAAGGCACAGCGGCCGAAACGTTATATTATCAACAACAAGGATTGGAACTATGGAACTATAATCCGTGTGTAAATAATGATAATTCCAACAGAAACCACATTTATGTTGTTTCAAGTATCTGTGAGAAAATTGTCCAGCATTCACTGCCATATAAGAGGACTACATTTTTTTTATACTTTGTTTAGATTTTGGAATGCATATGGATTAAAAAACATCTGATGAAGGCCGAAACGTTGTGTTGACAATAGTCCATGCATATATAATGTAAATATAGATGTTGTTCGACAGAAGTATATGGACAATATCATCAACGGAGCATGTGAATAACGAGGAAGTATTAGGGAAAATAGAAACAAAAAGGACTATTCTGCATAAAATTAGAAAGTGACTTGACATTTTTAGGATACATAATAAGAAAAGAAGGCCTAGAAAATTTAACACTCACAGGACTTATTGAAGGCAAGCGAAACAGAGGAAACCAGTTTGTGTAAATATATAGCAGAATAGAAAGCGGGGAGAGTAGAAATGTAAACATTGCTAAGAGCTGCAAAGGAAGATGTGTAGAGGTTTGATCAACCACAACCTGAA
The DNA here is from genome assembly GCA_964036315.1 of Acanthosepion esculentum. NCBI lineage: Eukaryota > Metazoa > Mollusca > Cephalopoda > Sepiida > Sepiidae > Acanthosepion > Acanthosepion esculentum. The sequence continues at coordinate 4,660,474 of OZ038501.1, read as the reverse complement.
GGAACACGGCACATAGAAGAAGAAGAAGGAAAAGGAGCGAGTGAGATTCTGTTACCAAGTACACGTTCTCTTATATCCAGAGTTTTAAACTGCAATTTGGTAATGCAACGGAATGCGGGCTCGAACTTACGATAACGATATTAAAACAATGGTACCTACAGTGGATAGAAATGTCAGCCATCTCCAACAAGATGAAGTTTAAGTTGACTTTCAGTAACTTGATATCATTGAAGTTTGTGGAATATTTGCTGAGTGTCACATTGTATTGTTGGATAGTTATGTGCGAGTTGACAGAATTAACATTTTGTGAAGGTCGGATGTTGGTCTCAAGTCGGGTCACCTTTTATAAAGCTTAGGTTAGTTTTAGCATAAAGCTACAAGTAGAGGTCACTCAGTGAGGATCAAATTCACTGTACTATAGTATTGGTCAAACCGACCGTTTCGCTATTACCCCACGCCGAGCCGCTTTTGAGTTACCAATTTGTAAGATTTTGTTTCGATCATAATCGGAAGCGTGATGATGGTTGCTACAATATAAACACTTTAAATTTAACGGTTCATCATTATTGTGCAGAAGAAATCCACTTACCTTAGGCTGAGGGTGTGCGTCTCATGATAACAAATACACCCTTGTGCAAATTAATTGAAACAAAACGAATAACTCCATTATTATTTACTTTTTTTTCGTATCTTTCCAATGAAACATGACCCAGTGCACATGTTAGTACTTTGTATGTCTATTCCACGAAGTCGTTCCTTACAGTTTAACCACAGATTTTCGATTGGATTTAAATCAGGATAGTTTCCAGGCTAGTTTATAGTGCTTTGATATGCTCACTGGTAAGGCTTGCCAGTGTGTTCGTGCAGCGTTACAATTTTCATACGCTTCCTTGGAGTAACATCCATCGCAGACAATGGCCGTAGGACAACTAATCGACAGTCAAGACAATAGTGTCTGGGCATGATAAAAATCTGATGCAATCACGGATGACGCAATATTTTTCAAGACCAAACATATTTCATCATACACCCGAATATAGAATCATATTACTGCACACCACTGCAAATGACCTAATCTGAGGAAAAATAGAAATTGCTTACACCCTGTCATTCCAGTGGGTTTGAAACTAACCGCATGGTTAAAGAAAGGAAACTAAAGCGGTTGTTTCAATTAATTTGAACAAGGGTTTACATGATACAAAGAAAAACCTGGGCAGACGTATTTCGTCGTTTATAACAGAATACGGCTGATGGAATATCCCGGATTAGCGTACCTGCTTTCGAGTGCATATAAAGTCAGTTGCAGTGAGCTAAAGGGCAGCAAGTAAGCTGACTAGCGTGAGAATGGATTTACGACCATTTAGACGTGCAGCTCTGTGAATTTGAGAGAATTTGCTTTATGTTTTCTCCAATTATACTGACTATAAAATTCAAAATACCAGAAATAGGAGGGGGTGCTGAAAAATTCTCGGTCGGACTTGAGAAGAATTGTAGTGATTACATTGTTTCTCCCCACCATTATTCTCCATGGAACTCAAGAATAGATTTAAAAGATGAATTGGGTTTGATCATTTGATCAGATTGTGGGAAGTGGATTGGGCCGAGGACTTTTCAGCAGCTCTTCAGAAACAATTCATTTACTTAATAATGGTCACCTCGAGTCAGGGATGCTGGTGATATGTTTTCATTGCAATCAAGAAGTAGAATGTTGCTTTTAGTCGACATAGTCTTGCTGAAATAGGTAGCAAGCAAATAAGCTAGATCGCTAACTCTCTACTTTTCTATCCTTCTATTGACCATTCTCGGCCTCAGTCTATGTATTTGGACGAGTTCATGTCCTCTTCTGGAGAGATATGTCCATCTCCATAACACTCCCTTTTTAGATATGCACTTTCCTTAATACCTTTTTCTGTCATGGGTCCACTTTCAGAATACTCGGCTAATGCTGCTAATTTTATTCGACATCGGATTTGCTTGTTAATCTCTTTGTAAATGTTAAGAATCTTTTTTAAATATTCATTTGTATGTATCACTTTTTCAGATCAAAACTTAAGTTTTTAAATATATAAAAAAATTGGAAATTTGATTGTTTTGTGCATTTAGTATACCATGTCAACAAAGATTTGTTAGCCATAAACATCATTTGTTGCATATTTTCATATTATTCAATATCTTATAAATTATAGGTTGCTTACCTTAAACTCTCTCTTCATCAGGAGTAATGGTAGCACACTTGATAGCAACATTGTATATTTTTATGGCATCAATGGTAACTAGAAGTAAAAACGAAAAACATGGTATTTCATTAAATAAGATTTATTCACAATATTGTTGTCTTCATTGCATTAAATGAAGATAACACAATCAAGAAGTAGGATGTTGTTTTTAGTCGACCTAATCTTGCTGAAATAGGTAGCAAGCAATTAAGCAGGATCTCGGACTCTCTACTTTTCTCTCTCCTTCTACTGACCATTCTCGGACTCAGTCTATATGTATTTGGACGAGTCCATGCCATCTTCTGGAGAGGTATATTCGACTCCACAGCATAATACGAATATGCCAAAGAGAAGCTGTGAAGTGCTTTAATTAAATTTATTTAAAGCCGGTATCACTCTATGTAAAGCAATAAAGCCACGAAGACATAAGGGGTTACAGGGTGTGAATGTATCAGGAACAAAAACATTAATAATGAGCTGGAAGCGTTATCAGAAGGACAGTAGATAGCGATTAACATTGCATTTAATTTTTTTCAGATAAAAGATGGCTGGAAAGTATGTAGCCGGAAGGGAGTTCCACAAACGAACAATGCGAGAGAAAAAATTATTAGCATAGAATTTACGATTACATCTACCCAGTTCAACTGTAATTGATGAGATCTTGGACTCTAGCCTAGTACTGGGTTTAAATTTTAAAAGTCTAGGTACCATCACGAAGAGCTCATCTGAACAATTACCATGAAAGTATTTATAAAAAAGGCACACAGAGGCAACATTTCGGTGGTGGTAAAGTGACTGAAGCCGAGTCGCCAGATCAGGACCAATAATATTGCTGATTCTTCTTTGAATATTTGAGCTTAACAACTTTAAAAAAATATTGAATGCTGGTTGTTATTTTAAGAAGTAATGGGGTACAGAAGAAAAGATTTGAAATTGACAATTTTTTGCCATTTTACTGAAAGAGTCGTTAAACACTTCTATCGTCCCTTCTTTCTTTCAGTTTCTTACTGAAACCAAGTAGCATCTTTGACGTGTCCTTTTTCATCTCACACGAACAAAGCGGAATAGTCGATTATTTATGATATATTAGCAGGAGACATTAAGCACTTCTATCTGTCTTTTTTTATTTTTTTTCACTGAAACCAATTAGTATCTTTTGTCTTTCCATGCGATCAAAACAGAATAGTTCATTATTTATGAGGTATTGGCAGGGTGTAACGGTCGTAACGAAGCGGGAGACATGCACAATTATTATATGTATGGTAGGGAATCTATCGGTCCCGAGAGACTATGAATCTGCGTCCGAAGAGCTATGTCTTCTTCAGGGCAGGTTTTTTCTTTGTTTTTTTTAATGAGTGATTGGCGGTTGCCCATACAGCACATTTCCCCTCTCCACGCCATCGATGTTGCTCAAGGGAAAGGCCTTTGTCCTTTATCAATACAGAATCGTCGCAGAAGTTGCCAGAACAAAATTGAACATGACATCTATCTTCGGGTTGGAATTCAGATTTGTTCTTTTTACTAATCTGATTGTCAACCATGGTTACAGATTTAAACATAGTAGGAGGTTTTTTCTTCTCCTAGACCGGTTGCCACTCAACGCTACAGAACCCAGTCCGTGCTGCTATTTACCTTTCACAAGTTAAGGCAATTCACTGGAATTCGATATCGCCTCTCAGATTCCCCAGTCCGAGCCACAATATATTACTTCACCGTGCCTCTATCGATTATATTATTATTATTTTATTATTATCATTAACTTATTGTGTTTGATTTATGAATTCAACTATATCGTAGATGTGTGGAAATGACGTCGGAGATATTCAGTTCCGTACTATCCACGGTTTCAGCTCTCTGCTGTGGATAATGTGGCTGTCGCTTTCTGGTTTTTTTTTTTTGCTTTTTTTTTTTTCTTTCATACGTTATCATATGCTGACAACAGAAACGATGATGTCTTGCAAAGGATGCACCGTTGGTTAACAACATTTATGTGTGACAGCTATGAAGATTAAGGAACTGGTTAAGAGCAACCAACGACGTAAAATTGTGACATGAAAATATTAGGTAAAATTGTTACATGGAAATATTGCGTAAAACTGTAACATGAAGAATATTACGTCATGTTTTCACGTGAAAATATTACCTAAAATTGTCGGATGAAAATATTAAGTAAAACTGTCACGTGAAAACATTACTTAAAATTATCACATGAGAATATTACGTAAAACTGTGACATGTAAATATTAGGTAAAACCGTCACATGAAAATATTACGTAAAATATTGACATTAAAAATATTATGCAAAATTGAGACGTGAAAAATATTACGTAAAACTGTTTGAAAAAAATATTTCGTGAATCTTGCCATGGAAAATATTATATAAAAGTATAACATGAAAAATATTACGTAAAACTGACATGAAAAAAATACGGTTTTATATTTATCTGCACGCTCACTGAAACGGAATATAGCACATGGCCGAGTTTAAAATGTGAATTGCGTGTGCATTTCGGATTAGTGTGGCCAGTCACTGCAACTGATTCTTCGCCAGCCGGTCAGGACCCCAGCTTGCGGCTGACTCCTGGAGGGGAAATCAAGAGGGTGGGTTGGAATTGCACAACCCCTAACTCACTTAAAATGTGCCCACAAACACGCCGTTCCTTAACGAGGAACCATCAACCTCCCTCGGGATGGATAACGATGATATTTTTTCTCATTAATTAAAAGAACTGAACAACATAAAATCTGTTTTACCTTTTCCACTGATAACGAAGTTTCTGGCAGTCAAACAATGAAAAATAAAACATTCGTTATTCATTTTATATATATATATATATATATATATATATATATATATATATATATATATATATATATAAGGATATTAAATCAACATGTAAAATCGCTACACAATTGCAGTCGTGTTTCGGTACATATAAATACGTCTGCTCATATGATTGTAAATTACTGGCAAGTGAACAATTAATTTCGTTTTCAAAAGCAAAATACAACCTCATTTTTCGAAAGAAAAAGTTATAAGGCTTGGGGCCTTTAACCTGATCAACCAATCGAATTTGACCTAAGCGAAGAAGAAAAATTAAATGTTTCATAGAAATGGGTCAAGGTCGGGAATTATTTGCCGACAGCAGCCAGTCATCTTATCTGGATATATATATATATATACATTTAGCTCTTGAAAATATATTTCAATTGAGCACTGTTGAGTGATAAGCTAATTCTATAAGCAACAGCCACCTGCGTTAATGCATATCTCTTCAGTAAAAGGAATAGAGCACTCCGGTTGATTGGCATTTGTTTACATTCATAAATAAAAATACGCCAGATGAGGGAGAGTTTCACTCTGCCGAATGAAGATAGCTTAGTGGTAGAAGCCTTGACCGACACCAAATCAGATGGGTTTCGATCCTGGCTTGAGGCATTCGTTTGCCTAGTCGAACTGAGGAGCTGTGATACAGCGAAACAGTACTGTCTGCGAATGACATTTTCAAATGGTCTGCGTCAGCCTGTTCGGAATAATGTAATTCTTTTTATTTATTCGGTTATTCGCGTTGTTAACTTCCAGAATTTGTCCTTTCTCCTCCACAAATAATTTGCAATTTCTTCTCTTGTTTCTCTTATTATTATTATTATTATTATCATCATCATCATCATCCTTATTATTATTTTTATTATTATTATTATTTTTATTTCCTTTGATATCTGGCGTTTACACATTTCTTTCCGGGTCCCGCCCAGGGACCTAAGGTTAGAAATGGCATCATGACACTTTCCACTGCAAAAAAAAAAAAAATAAAAAAATAATAATTACATAGATAAAGCCCTTCGTAAAGTGTGGGCTGTACTTGTCAGAACAATTTTTTTTTATCTCTTTGAGGCATGGACTTCCAGGGATCCCTTCAATCAGCCTACTGGAATCTTTTCCAACCAGTCCAAGGGCTCCAACTACAACAGGAATTGTTGATGTTCCCATGTGCCACATTTTTGAGATTTCGATTTCAAGGTCCTTGTATTTTGACAGTTTTTCGAATATCTTCAAAGACACATTGCAGTCTGCAGGGACTGCCATATCAATAAGGAGGCACTTATTTTGTTTGTGGTCTTTAATAACAATGTCTGGGCGGTTGGCTTTGATTGTTCTGTCAGTGTATATTGTGTAGTCCCATAGAATTGTAACAGGTCCTATCTCCGTAACCGGGTCAGGGTGGTGTTCGTACCAATTTCTTCCAGTTTCCTTCCCATAGGAGTTGCAAATTTTCCAGTGCAGATATTGGCCCACTCTGTCATGCCGGGTTTTATATTCAGTGGATGCCAATATCGTGCAACCTGATATAAGATGATCAATGGTTTCTGGATATTTGTCACAGAATCTGCATCTTGGGCTAACACAGTATTTTAGTATATGTGCTTGATAATTCCTAGTTAACAAGCATTGGTCTTGTGCAGCAATTATAAAACCCTCAGTTTCACCTTTCAACCCTGCACTACGTAGCCACTGATGGGTGCGGTTTTTGTCTACGTCTGCTTGTTTGGTACGGGCAGAGTATTGGCCATGGAGCGGTTTATTTTGCCATTGTTTCTTTATCTGGTCGGTCGCATTTCTCTTTGCATTTTTTAAAAAGTTTTTTGCAGCTTCAGCCGGTGTAAAGTGATTTTTTTTTAATTTCTGTGCCCATTTGAAGCTCTTTTTTGAATTTTTCGGCTTCCTTTACTACAGAGTAGAGACACTTACTACTTTCATGTTCCTTGACACATACCATCATCCAGTCTACTGTTTTTTCCAAGTATCTTTGGAGGCCAATTGTTGTACTTTTGTAGGATAGTTCTAGTTGAACTATTCCTCTGCCTCCTTCGGATCTGGGCACATACAGGCGATCAATATCAGCTTTGGGATGATGCATGCGGTAGCAAGTGAGGAGCTTTCTCGTTTTGGCGTCCATTCGCTTAATTTCAGCTATGGTCCAGTTAAGTACATTAAAGCTGTATTGCACCACAGGAACAGCTAAGGTGTTTATAGCTGATATTCGGTTTTTTGAGTTTAGCTCGGTATTTAGTACCAGGCGTACACGCCTGTAGTACTCCTTCCTTACCTTCTCTTTCATTTGGGAGTGTTGTATGCCATCTCCCTCACTAATTCCTAGGTACTTATAAGCTTCACCATGCTCCAATTCTCTAATCTTCGTGGCGAAATCTAAATCTATTAAGGGGGCTTCTAAAATTCTACCTTTCTTAAATGTTACTTTAGCATATTTATCTAATCCGAAGCTCATGCATATGTCGTCACTAAAGTATTTTACAATATTAAGTAGGCCCTTCAACTCATTGTCGTCTTTTATTATTATTATTATCTTTATTATTATTATTATTATTATCCTTATTATTATTTTTATTATTATTATTATTATTATTATTATTATTATTATCTTTATTATTATTATTATATAGCATTTTACTAATGTGTTTTCTGTTTTCATTTTAATTCTCATATATATTTTGATAACGTGTTGCCATTTTTATATCCTTCATCTTTGACTGATAACAAATGACTTACATATGATTCCTTCATTTTTCCCGCAGCTACTTTGAAATGACTCTCTTTTTCCTCAGTTACCTTGCATGGAACAATTTGTTTTATTTCTACAATTATATTTTGTCAGCTCCTTTAAAAAAAAGAATTTAAAATAGAGCACTCTTATATAGATAAGAAAATTAATATACAAATATTATTACTTTAAATGTTATATTTAGGGGATTCGCGTATTTGACTAGATAACCCTGTTGTCGAAACAATGTAAATTTACATTTACTAGTCTGTGAAGATTCTTACTGAAACTGTGTCCAGCACTATTCGAGCTCGCATCCACCTCATAGAGGAAACCATCGTTAAGCTTAGTATGTTTTAGACAGCTCAGCTACGGAAAGATTTTGCAGTCAAGCAAATTTCAATTCTCCTATTTCAGACATGCACAACTCTTGTTCGGATTCCGCGAAACACATAATCTGCTAATTTTATTTTCGTAAACATAAGCGAAGTAATTTCTAAGGAATTAATGGATTTTATTTATAATCCGACATGATTCCTTATTACTTGAACGCAATCTTCAGGCCATGTGTCTTCAATTTTTATATATATGGTAGATATATTCTCATTTACATGCATATGAACACATGCACGTATATATTTAGAGGTGGAATGAATTCCTCATAACAGCACGTATTTCGTACTTATGTATTAGGTGTGTGTATAAGTATTCAATAGTCTTTTCCCTTGATTTCTGTTTATTTAAAAAAGTTTTGTACTCTGCATTCAATACCTAATTTAAACAAAGAGGTTACATAGAACTTTTGTGAATATATAACACACACACACACACACACACACACACACACACACATCCCAGCGTACGGCGCCTTTGGAAATTGCCTGAAAACCATACGACGGGTTGAACCAAGACTTGCTAGTGAAATTAGGAATACAGAACCCTTGGGTGCCATCGATAGCTGTGCTAGCACGAAGTCACAAGTCATCGTGGTCGAGGGCTTGAGCGTGCTGGCCTTGTTCAAATTGTTGATCACGCTAGATAACAAGCTCTTTCCCAGAAACTGTAACTAAGGTCTGCTCAGCATAGTTGCAGTATAAACCACAGGTGGGCTCTGTGGGTGCTGAATAAACACAAATACGCCTGAGCAAGCGTCTGCAATAGGGATTGGCTAGTCGCCCTAGTAGACGGGTATCCTCGAATACGAGTGGCCAGCTATACACACACACACACACACACACACACACACACACACACACACACATATATATATATATATATATATATATATATATCCGCGCGGCTGTATGTAAAAATCTGTCTGTTCACGATATGACTGTCCTGCCATTATTAAGCGGAATACTTCTCACTTAACCCACTACTATAAACGTTAAACGTTGAAGATAGACTAGCCACAAATATACACGAATGACAAATGTAAGCTAGTCTGCATGGCAAAACAGCGCCATCTAGCGTAAACTTTCTTTAAACATAACTCAGAAACGAAAGATTTGTGAACGTATGTTTATATAGACTTTTATCTTGTTTTAGTGCGAGGAACCCGCCCCCAAAGTTTGTAAAGGTATTTTTGATACAACACACACACACACACACGCACACATATATATATATATATAACTATTGTTCACCCAATACAAGGCTTAAGTGCTGCTCAAGGTAGAGGGTTACTAGGAATGTTGTAAGGGCGTATACGGTGTGAAGAAGAGTCTCATATTATGAGGATATGTAGGATAGATAACGGCTGACACTTGATTCAAAGTGGTTGATTATGCTGATCGGTGTCCGGGGGGGGGGGGTCTCCGCAGGAGTCCGTTCTACATTGTGAGTGGAACTTACTCGTTACTAATGGAATATAAAGGGAAAGAAGATGAGTCGACTCAGTTTACGTGGCAGGGCTGGTTCTAGCTGTGAATATCTTGTCTGGCGGAACCAAGGAATACATATACATATATAAACAGATATCAATGCATTTACTAATGCACACACACACACACTCGCATAGATATATGCATAAACACATCATACAAGCCTTCTCGTATGTATATACTTACATCGCATAATTTACCCACAACGTTGTCCCTGTTATCATTAACTGATTTGCGTATTTACTCCAGAGACAAATTTATATCTCAATGTCGAGCTCCAAACGTCAAAAACAAAAAAATATTGAACCTTGAAAATAAAACTCGGATCCCAATTTTCACCCCAAGTTCGAACAAAGCCAACTCTCATTATTATTTTTTTCTTTCTATCTCCCCCTCTCTCCTCTGGGATATAATTTCTGACAAGTGGGGCAGCTGAGGCAGACATCCATCTATTGGCTGTGGTTGTAAGTCTGTGAGGAAAAGCCGTAAATCAGACAATATTTAATGCTAAATATTGTATCGCTCATTAGATTTATCATAGGCCTTAAACTTTGGTGCCACTCTCGCACATTGGTTCTTATTAAACCCCTCGTAAATGGGCCATTTACTTGAGATTTATTATATCTTGAAAGTAAATGCCATTTTTTATGGAATTATAAGAATCTCTTTCTCTCTCTTTTACACACACACACACACGCATGTGTATGTGTGTGTGTGTGTATATATATATATATATAAGACTTTTGTATCTATTTTATTACTCTTTTTTTGATTTAATGTACTTCCTGACCTCAAAAAACGTCGGCTCGCTGTAAGGTGAAAAGCTGTATATTTATTTTATTTTTTAAATTTAAATGGAAGCAAAGCCTCATTTTAAGGTTGGTCGGGAAGTGAATAAGATAGATAGTCGTTTATAATATCATTTTTTTTTCTTCCTGCTAGTTTTGTTTGAGGCAGATGTACGTTTTGATTTTAATTAATCTATACCCGGGTTCGCGTCCCTTGGATGAGTTACAGATGGCTAAGTTTTTGTTCGACTTTTTTTTTCTGGCTTTTATCGTTTTATTGTAGTGAGGAAAATGAGAAAGGGTGCCCTCTACACAGTGTTTATTTCATTTGAGGCTAAAAATCACTATTTTGTCATTACTTTCTCAGTTAATATTTTATATGAAAAATGCAGTTTCATTCCCCGCTCGGGTCGGGCGATCAGTTTCAAGCCCCGGGGATTTCTCTTTTCTTATTCTCAAGGACAGTTTGTTGTCTGTGTTCATCCTTGTTTTTTTTTATTTAATTTTATTTATTGCACACGTTAAAATTTTATTATATAATGATTTATTCAAGCTAAATATGAGTTTTTTAAGTTCTCGGCTTGGCCAAAGCGAATGACTTAGAGCAATGAAGCATTATTCATACAATAGTTAATACTTGGTATATCGTTTTTTTTCCCCACATTTTTTCTTTTTCTTTTACGTGCCGTATCTATCTAGGACATGAACGTTCTTGCCTCTCCACGATTTCCTAGCCCTTGTTTGTCCCCTTACTATCTCTCCCTCTCTCTGTCCCTGTTCTGCTATCCATTTACGCAAGTTCGTTACGACAGTTACTCGCTGTTTCTCTCTGCACCCCCCACCAAATATGTCTTTTTAGTCTCAAATTCTCCAAACCTACTTTGCTCATTGTATGCTTTGGGAATGTCAACTGTTTCCTTTTGTTTCCAAACACAAGTATCCTTTTCCTTAAAGATAAAAATTGTTATCGTGCTTCAAGTCCTACAATTGGTCGAATTGTTACATTCTGTAAAATCTTTTACACGCCTAGAAAACGAAATAAATTTTACTGAAAAGGATATAACAATTCGAATAACTAAAGCCTGGGCCGTCCTAGTGGTAACCTGGAAATCTGATCTACGAGACAACCTCAAGCGGAGATTCTTTCGTGCCACTGTAGAGGCGATATTAATGTATGATGCCACTGCTTGGACATTAACTAAAACCCTAAAGTCTAAGCATGATGGAGCCTACACTCGGAGAGAGCTATACATAACATTTCTTTGAGACAACATCCAACTAAATCACAGCTCTATGGACCCATCCCTGATATTTCTACAATCTTACGCGAACGTAGAATGCGCTTTGCAGGACATTGCTGGTAAGCAAACCAAGAATTTGCTTTGGACACCTTGCAGTGGTGCAAGACGTAGTGTTCATCCAGCAACCACCTACATTGACCAGTTATGTTATGACGCAGAATGCTTCCCTCATGACCTCCTGACCTTGATACAGGACCGTGATGCTTGGCCTGGTAGACTCGTGAATGCCCGACATATCTTGACCGAATAATAAATAAAAAGTTTAAAATTCTGTATGTAGAGGAAGATGTGGTTGGGTAACATAAAAATTCACTTGTTTCTTCTTCTTCTTCTTGGGCCGTGTCCCATCAAGACGTGAAAGATCAAGGCTGTCCACAATTTCTTCTCTTTTGTGGCTCTTAGTAATGTTTGTCTTTTTACTATCTTTCCTCTTTCCCTGTTCTGCCATTTACATTTTTAGGTAGGTTACTCGCTAGTTTCATCTATCCCCTTTCCTTTCAATATATCTAGTGAGTGTCAAATTTTCCAGGCTTTCTTTTCTCATACGTCCCAGAAATTTCAAGTGCCTTTCTGATATAATGATATTTATGTATTATTGTTCTCTTTCCCATTTTTTAAAACATCCTCATTGTTCACATGTTCCGGTCATGGTATCCGCATTCTCCTTCTGTAGAATGTCATCTACGTTGCCTCAAATATCTTTAACCTTTCAAAAATAAATAACTAATAATTAAAAAAAAAACAAAAAAAAAACGATTCTGACGTTTGTTTATTAAAATACTTCTTTTGTGAAGTGGGCCGAGTTAGGAACTTTTCAGCACGCCTTGGTAACAGTTGTACTTTCCGGCCATCTTCAGGAGTCATTTGCGCAAGAAAGAACAGACATTAGCTTTATGGATCCCAAATTCCACAATTTGATTGTCTCACTGGTCAGTGATGACGTGGATTGGTTAAGTGTATTCACTGAGTTCAGTCCTTGGGCTAGGCAGTGAAATTCATTGTCTCTCGTTCAGTGAGAAAAGAAAATATCTAATATTCGAAATACCACGAAACGTTTCCAACACGACAGGGACCTGAGGTACGCTGGAAAGTAAACCGGTCGCAAAATTGTTATAGTAACAACCAAGAATAGGAAACAAATTTGAAGAATTCAGTTTAGATTTTAGAATAAAGATAATTCCTCATTTCATTGAAGCTGAACTTTTTTTGAGTCCCAGAAAGCACCCCTTAAAACTTCAGTCCTGTCCTTACTAGTCCATTCTTTTCCGGGGGTCCTGTCGTCGGAATAATTCTTCTTCGGACCTAAAGTTTTTCTAATCTTCTGGAGACCAATCCAAGTACGCCAAGAACGATAGGCACGACTGTCACCTAAATGTTCCATATTTTCAGCTCACTTACATATTTGCTTGATGTTTCACTTTCCGCCAGTGGTCTGCTAGAACAGAGGTATCTGTTTTCTGACGAGGCTTCTTTGTTTACAATAACTAGATACAATTCTCTGACTTGGATAAGATGAACCGTCTGAATTTTAAAGTCTAAAAGCCTTTTAGATTTCATTTTATTCTCCAAGACAGATTTTGGTTTGCGTACACAACGCTGGTTTATATGGCCCAAATCCTAGTCGCTTGTAGAGTTCCCAGTTCATCGCTTTTCTTATCCAGTTACATCTATTTGATAAAATATTCTTTCTGGACCCAGTAGCTTATTATTATTTTTATTTTAGCATTTCATGCCTTCGCCAATACACACTAAATATTTGCAGGTTATAACTGTAAGTCACTGCAAATCTCCAAGTTTCTTCCTCGCAAACCTTCAAGCCCCAGAAACGCTGTGGATTTGAACAATTTCAGCTCCAACTCTTCCAGGTGCGCCTCTTATTATGAGTAACATTCATGTACCCTACTTTTCTCGGCTACCGAGTAAGGTCCTGGTATTTTCCAAAATGTTCTCTTTTCTTTTGTTTTCATTATTTGGTATAACCACATCTACAATACGAGAGGTCCTATTTTCCTTTTATTGAACCAGAATGAGTTGTAGAAAGCGATGTTTTTGTTTCAGATTTATTTGTGTTTTTAATTTTTTGTTTGAAGGATAAAAGGATGTCTGTGAATAAACAATGAAATACTTACAAACTCCCACTTCTTGTTTATTAATCAAATATTGATTACTTCATACTTTTTGGGGATTATCTTGAAATGTTAAAATGTTTCATATAGAGAATCTGCCCATTTTAGGCTGTATTTGTTTGTCCCAATCAACCTTTCCATATCTGTCTGTTGCTATGTGTTTGTCCATTTTTACCCTGATCCAATCACTGTGTCTATTTCTATCAAGGTTTTATCAATCTATCTATCTATCTATCTATCTATCTATCCTTTTCATGTTTATTTCATTCTCTCTCTTTCTATCTTAGTTTGTTCATATCTATCTCTCTATCATTACTGTCCCTGCTTATTTTCCCACTACAAAACTGTCCCTGTCTGTCTGCTAACCGCAGTTCCTGTTCCTTGGTCTACTATCCGTTGCCTCTGTCCACTGACTTTTCCTGTCTCTTTGTTCTCGCTATAAGTGTCCATCTCTCTCCCTATAAGGATGTCCTTATCGGTTTTTCTGTCTACCAGACAATCTCTATGTCCGCTTAAATTGTCCACCTCTGTGACAGTCTCTTCATACAAACTCATACACCAGAAACACACGGGAACCAATTCAAGTCTGAAGGAACCAATTTTGTTTCCAGATTGTTATTCTTGTTATATAAAATGTGTTGGAAGCAGCGGCGTACCTCGTACCACCCAGGGCAATCGTAGAATTTACTGCCCCTCTAAACAAGATTCCAACCAAACTGACCGCCCTGGGTAAGACGATAGACTGCGTCCGACAGCAGGGCTTCTGATCGGGAAGTTTTGAGGAGCGTGGAACCGCCTCTTAGTTGCTAGTTTTCCTGGGTCCGCCCTGACCCGGGCTGGTGGCGCCTGTCGAGGTTCCAGCTGTGGGCAGGTGTTTGACCTCCCAAACTGGTGTCAAAACGTGTGAAAATAGGTTTTAATACCAGCAAAACATTTTTGAAAAACAAATATTACCTGCTATACACCTTATGAAAAAAAATATTACTAGCTATACATCTTTTTTAAAAAAAATATTACCAGCTATATATATTTGAAGGAAAATTATTACCAGAAATAGATTTTTTGTTTTAAGGAAAAAATATTACCAGAAATAGATTATTGAAAAAAAATATTACCAACAATAAAAATATTGTCGGCATTAAATAAGTCATTGAGGTTGGTATGCCGTAAAACAAAACAAACCAACCAAACTGGACAACCTCTTTCTTTTTATGTGCCGTGTCCTTTCAGGACGTAAGCGAATTAGCTCTCCACTTCCCCATATCCCTTGTTGCTCTCAATAAGTTTCGTCTCTCTGCCAACTCCCCCAGACTACGCTCCGCCATCCACCTGCCCATGCCCGCCAGGTATGTCATGCGTTGCTTTCCCTTATGAAACCTAACAACGTGAAGGGGATTAAGTCCATGGACTAACTCTACAAAATATAAAAGATGATTACAATTACAGCAGAAAATATAGCAGCAACAACAAAATAAGATGGAAACATATTTATAGATACTTAGAAATAGAGCTTTTTTTTTGTAAATAACAATTTTTATGATAAAAGGTTATTGCATTAGCAATATAGGATTAATGAAAAAATGCCTGAACAGTAACTGACTCATAGTGTAACCCTCAAAGTAAATGTTCAGTGTATTAATTAACCCTAAGGTGAATTTAAGTAAAAATGGCACAAGTGGAAGAAGAGGATAAAAAATGTCACAATTAATTTTGTATGCTACTTCATTATATAAATTCACCAAAATGCTAACCCCCAAAATATGCTACCCTGGGTGGACAATCACTCCCACCCTCCATATTATATTACTGAATAAAGTCAATAGGAATAGATAGGTTTTCCTATCGTCCAGTTCATACTCCTCCCTGGTCTTTTCAAAAAGATTTATCCTTTGTTTTCTGGTTAGGATTCGGTTCCTGGTTTCTTCTGAAGTTTTCTTTAACGAGCTTGTGTAAATTGGTGGCAGAACAGTGATAGTAAAAAGACAAAGAATTGCAAAGGATAGGAAGTTGTGAAGAGCCATGATCACACACGTCCTGAATGAACACGGAAGATCAAAGAAGTGTAAAAAAGTAAATATCCAGTGTATCTATATAATTCTCAAAACGTGTGTGTGTGTGTGTATGTGAATGTGTCTCTGTGTGTGTGTGGTCGGATGTTGTTTATGCATTTCCACAGTTTTCATCCGATTTCGATGAATTTTTTTTGTTTGATAGATAATTCTTCAGTGCCGGTTTTGGGTCCAAATTGTTGGCGACAATGGCTCTCCACTACTTCCTGTCCATTATAACTCTCAGCAACGTTTTACTATTTATTATCTGTTCTTGGATATATATCTTACATAAAAACTTTAATAAAAATAAATAGTTTAAATTATTACAATAATATTATTTAATATTATACAGTTACCTTTTCAGAGCCACCCGCCATTCAAATTGTTAACCCCCATTTAGGGATGTGCCTCAATTGCACCTGATTGTTGATATTAATATTGATTTTCGGGTGGATTGATTTTAACTTAAACTGGTCCAATTGAACGGCAAAAATTCCCAGTAATGAAACACCCGGTCGAAAACAGGTTATACTGCTAGTATATATATACTTTTAAATTATAAAATTTTAAAATTATACTGCTAGTTACTTAACAATAAAATGAATTTAGGTTAAAATGGCACCAATGGAATGAGAAGAAAAAAGGAACATTTAATTTAGCATGCTACTTCATTATATAAACTCACTTAAATGCCGTCTCCCAAAACCTTGTCACCCGCCTCACTCTTGGTCAGCCAATGATTACAAGTTGCTAATAGCTAACCCTTCACACGTGGCATAAGATTCTGCAGATTGCAACAAGCTTTCATGCACGGATAATTACGGGGAGAAAAAATATAAAAAAGGAAATTTTAAAAAATGGCGATAAAGAAAAAAATATGTGTAAAGAGGGTGGAAAAAAAGAAAAGGGATGACAGATGCATGTATGTATGTGTGTGTGTGTGAGAGAGAAAGACAGAGAAAAGAGTGGTAATCTCGTAGTTCTATAATGATTGGTGAGCTCGTCTCGGAGACTTTAGTGAATTTGATTCTCACTGGGTGCCCAACATTTACGTCCCTGTGCCAGATTTAGATAAGGTTAATAAATAGCTTACGATAGTCATACCACGCTGAAAGCAAAAGTTCCAGTCTAATCACAACATTTAGGCAGAATCGAACCTGTCCATTATTTAAATAGATGGACGCTTGTCGAACACCAGGTACACGAACTGGCTTGTGGCCTTTTGCCAGACTAAGTAAAGCTTAGTAAATAAAGATGAAGAAACTAACGAACTGAAGGAAGAAAAGAAAAGCCTAAGAATGAAGAAAAAGGTGAAAAAAAAAATGATTGATAAAAAATGGAATAAAGGAATAATGCTAGAAAAGAAGAAAGAAATTCTGACAAAAAATATGAACGAATTCAATGAATTTATTGAAAGAAAAAAGGTAAAAGTAAGACTGGAAACGTATGTGAAGGAAAAACAAAAGAATTATTTGAAGACGACAGATACACACACACATACACAAAGAAGTAAAGAAACGCAATCCACCAACGAAAGTCAGAATTCTTTTCTTATTTCTCTAAACAAGTGGATCTGTTTGGCTATGTTGTCTTGCTAATCTGTTACGGGTCAGTGTCCATCAGTGATCAGGTCAACTCTGGCTATTAGAATTCCAGCAAACAGATGTATCACATTCGTATCTGAATCAAGATTTGAACCTTCCACCAATCGACTGCTATGTGCAAGTATGGCGGATATGGCGACGATAGCGATTTTGATGGAATTTACACTTCTGTCTTGACTATAGCAATGTATCCCAACTGCTTCGAAACCAATTATTTGAACGTTGCACTGATCTTACTGGGTCAAATTCAACGACAGGGGACATGCATATGGATTAGCCAAGAAGGGAACAGGCCAGTCCTTCGCTCGAAGATAAATCCTTTCGCTCTTCTCTATTCCGGTTTTCTCCTCCTGTTATCATCATCTTGTAAATCTATTCACCATCTTCTAGGACGCTTTGCCATTACCGTAATTATTCGTATATAATACGTGGCCGAGTGGTCAGAATGTTCGCTTTCTGACCATGAGACCCGGGTTTGAATCCCACCATAGTCGATTTGTCAGGAAGGTGATTTTTTGATGTCATCGGTCTGGAGGAGCGTGCGGCACCTTTGGAAAGTGCCTTGTGAGTGAATCTGGGTAGACTGAACTCTTTGAAAGCTGTCGATAGTTATGTTAGCACGAAGTCACAAGTCATCGTGACTGAGAGTTTTGTCTTTGTTCAGACCGTTGATCACGCTAGACAACGCGCTGTCTCCCAGAAACTGTAATTAAGATCCGCTCAGCACAGTAGCAGTATGAACTACAGATGTGCTGTCTGGGTGTTGAACAATCACAAAATATGCCTGAGCAGGCACATTTTGCAACAGGGATTAGGTAGCAAAAAGTTAGGAGTGCGTATTATACACGATAATTAAATATGAACTTCTTAACTTGCTATTTCTATGGCAGATATTCAGATGATCTCGATTTTAGTTCCTCTAGTTCAGACCTTTACTGCTAGGACATGCCATGCCACATCCACGGAATCGAATCACCCTCATTTCTCCCGTATTCCAAATGTGAGAAAATTTCACTCAGAAAGACTTTTCTCAGTAACAGGGACTGTTAATGTGGGTGCTTTCATGAACACTTCAATCTTGATCTGTTTATACTCTTTTTCTTTATAATCATCATTTCATACAACCTTTTCTTCTCTTTTTATCAATGACATTAACGCTCTGAGTGGTTCTCGAGCCTTGTATTAAGTGAAATTATTTAATACACACATGCCACCATTTACATTATTCGGACTATTGTCCTCATCTTTGTCGCCATATTTATTACAACGTTTCGGCCGTAGTTCAGGTAGCTGTAATGTCACTGGGGTAGACTGTCTAGTTCTACGTGCCATGTTTAATGGATGTCAGTTATCGGTTATCTCCTGTTAATTTCCCTCTCCACTGCCTTAACCGCGTATTGAACTCACACTCTTTGGGTCTTGTCTAACCAACGCCTTTATCTACTGTGCCATGTGTCCTTGAGGACATCTGTGTATGAATTTCTGGGTATTGTAAACTTATGTCTTAAATAGTGTACATAATACCTCATCTCAGAAATATAGACAGATACATGCCACCGTTTTTAACCTTTAAAATCCTTTTCTTTAATAATAATAATAATAATAATAATAATAATAATAAATTTAATAGTATTTTGCCAGGCATGACTCTCCCGACTTCTGATCTTAATTGACGGAGGTGTTAACATTACATATTTTGAACTTTGTGAATTAAGATGGGCTACAGTAAATATCCTATTCAATGCCACCAATTAACATATAGCAGTCTGACCTCAACTAGTATTGGATGTAGTAGCAGCGTGTCCAGAAGAGACTAAAAATCTAAAATTACTTATTTATTACTTGTTTCTACTTAGGAACGTTATATATTTTTACCTCGAATCAGAGTGTTGTATCTACCCAATCCACTACCTTCTTGAATTAGAATAAGATTTTTAACCAAGAATCTACACCTCTTAATTGCTGTTGTTCCCAGGTCCCCGCTGACCCAGTGTGGTAGCACCTGTTAGGGTACCTGCTATGGCAAATAGTGAACTCTCAAACAAAAATCAACAGTCCATTTTTAAAATAAAATCACCAACAATACATTTTTATAGCAAAATGATAATCAATGCAATACTAAAAATATAAAAATACATTTTTATACTAAAATTATCAACAATACATTTTACGATCTACAAACAATATATCTAAAAAAAAATATCCTGACAGTATAAAACAATGTGCAAAATATCTGTAGTTAAAAGCCTAAAATTATGTACAAAATATGAAGATTTCGGTATTAAATAACTGTTGTGGTGTCCTCCCTCTAAAGAGTCTATGTTAGACTCTTCCGCCTACTATAAGATTAGTTAGAGAGAAGGCTTCGGGGAACAGTGAATTGATTGAGTGCTGGTTCATTCGATACACTCTCACTAGTCATGTAATGCTCTTCTGGTGTACTTACTGTTTAATATACAATATATCTGCAAACCTGGTTTTTGTTATTACGTAACCATTTATTTGGTCACAACAATAACCCATAGAGAAGTTGACATGCCGCTAAACAAAATTAACCAACTTGTGCTGCTTTTCAAACTCAGGTCAGAGTGTAGTATCTGCCCAATCCACTGTTCTACTGAGCGAGGACGTTTCGCTTTCTAACCAAGAAACAAATAAAAAAATGTTGTGCTGTTTTCTTGATAACAGAGAGATTAGAATGTCCTGATCAAACATTATTGTATCAATCTCTCAATAATGATGACAAAATGCTTTGTATGTTTACCTAGTAGGAAAAAAGATATCGTGGATTTGGATTAGCTGTACTTACTTGTTACAGATTCCTGACAAGAAGACAAAAGAACAGCTGAAACATTGCAGGAGCAGCCGAAAGAAAAGATCTGGAACTGATATCAACGAAAATAGATAAAACTGAAATGAAAATGTTTCCAGTTTCTATTTATTGATTTAATTGAGTGTAGCTTAAGTATGGCACAAGGCAGGAAGTGTGGGACATTCAGTGAGCCACGAACTCACTATTCAGTCGTAAACTGATCTCACGAGACAAGTTTGCAAACCACATTGGAGCGTCTTTGAATATATATACATATATATATATATATATATATATATATATAAAAGTGAACATAGAAGTCAACACTTAGAGGCGACAGTCTGTTTCATGCTAGATGCAATCGTCAGGTATCTAGCATGAAACAGACTGTCGCCTCTAAGTGTTGACTTCTATGTTCACTTTTATATTTACACACGCTATATCTCTGATATTGAGCACTTTATCCCATAAATATAGCACACTTTAAGACTATATTTCTTCATATATATATATATATATATAGTGAGAGAAAGAGAAAGGGGACAGATTTAGATGAAGAGAGGCTCTAGGCTATTCACTTGTGAGGCCCTTCAAATCCCGCATTCTCACGAGTAAAGGAAATTGGAAAAGTGTTACACAGTTTGGGTAAAGCCGAAGATGATGGCGGGTCTTTAAAATTACCGAATTAATGGTTCTCATTCAAAAATTGCTTTGAATTCTACAGTATGCCATGTAAACTACTTTGAACTTTTTTTCTATTTATAATTCCCTGGTTTTAAAAATGCCAATTTATTTTAATAAAATGAATAATTTTAAAAGGTATCTTTATAAAAAAAAGCATTATTTAATCGAATCGTCTGCCATTGGCTATGACAATGCTAACTCCACGAGTTACCTTCCTTGATCATATTAAAAGTTATAGTCATTACGAACAAAGAAAAACACATACGTTTGTATCATATATTAAGATGCTTTTGGCGCATGGGTATCTTGTGTCAGACTTAGTAAATAATAGCATCAATTACTGACGTCAAACTCATATTGTGGAACATAACAATTGAGAAATTGGCATCAGAAAATAGAGGGAGTAAAGGAAAATATAATGATCCATGACTGGATTTATCTTGGATTTCATCCATTTCAACCCGATCAAATTCTTTTATCGCTGCTGTCCGACAAAACCTGACGAATCGCTCATTTAGGTCATTTTTGTGTATTGTTGCTGAGCACCGATCTCCCAAGTCTTCGTATGTATGTAAATACACGTCTTAGATCGAAGAGAACTACACATATGTTTTGTAGATAATGACGCGCTTATCGCTGCTACATGGTCTGGGACATCACAATATGTTTGTTTTCTTTACTCTTTACTTCTATAAACTGTGGAGTTTGTCTTATGGGACCTGTGTCTTTTTTTTTAACTTATTTTTACGCATAGATTTTTTTTCTAAGAAAAATAGAAAACATCATAACAGAGATAGGAAAACATATGCATTTATTTTGAAAAGCATTATTGGTTATTTTTCCCCTTCTGCAAACAGCGGGCGTCACCATCTTTTGGTCAGAAACAGAAACTTCTCTCAGAGTTAGAATTTTACCTATTTTTTTGTTGTTGTTTTATTCGTCAGCTTCTTCTTTTGTCTTTTTTCTTCGTTTTTTCTCTGTGGATTTAGTTTTCTACATTTTATTTTTCTCCTCTGGTAATTTTGTTTTGCTTTCTTTTTTTTTTTTTTTTCATGTTTTTTTTCTTTTCTTTATTCTCTCTTTCCTTTTTTAAAAACTTTCCATCTCTCTTTTCTTATATGTGTTCTTTCCCTCGGCCTCTATTCCTCATTTCTTGTCCTTTTTCTAATCCCCCTTTTGATTGTATCTCTCCCTCATATTATCCTGTTTTCCTTTTCTTGGTCATTTTTTTCTTTTTTTATTTCTCCCTTCTTCATTTTCTACCTTCTTTTTCATTTTCATTTTCTTCGCATTCACTTTTTCTATTACCTAAAATTTTCTTTCTTTTTCAATCCCTCTCTCTTTTCTTTCCCTCTTTTTCTTTTCTTATTTTGATGTTTTTCTCTCTCTCTTTCTGTTGTCCCTGCTTTTTTTCCTTTGTTTCCTTTCTGCTTTATCTTTCCTTTCCTGTTTTGCTTTAATCGATTTTTACCTCTTTTCTTCCCTATTTGTTTTGTTATTCTCGCCCTGTCCGCCATCTTTATCTTCGAATGTAAACGTTAATCATGTGACTAACAAGTTAGTCTACTTATAATTGAAACTCTTAGACTCCTACTTCTGCTGGCTACCACTTAGGTTTCATATCTACAGCTTTGTAGATAAGAGGAAAATAACAGTAAAACTCTTGTGAATTACACCTGCCCAAGAGGAAGCGGCTGGGCAGAGAGTACGCAAAAGAATAGACGCAGTGGAAGACACTGGACAAACATCAATCTTCAGATAATTATGGAGTTTAGAAAGCAAACATATCGATCATATTTCAGTAGACACGTTAGTGGCCTTGGATCAGTGAAAAATCTAACACGGCCAACTTTCAATATGATTTCTTTTAAAATACTCGTGTAAAAGTCGATTTTAATTTTAGCTAAAATCATGCAATATCTTTTCAAGAACATTACTGGGTTTCATATAAAGGTATAGAGGGGAATAATCCTCGTTTGTGTTAGGGGATACTGTATCCTGTACTTAAAAATTAAACAAAGTTAGGCAGTCAGGATTCGCCGTGGAGCATGCGGAGAAAATTCAAAATATGTTTGTATGGTTTAGATTTGAGCTTCTGCAACCGTTGGTTCCTGTAGCTTAATTGATAGAGCAGCTGTTGAATATCTTCTGAGAAGAAAAGGATATGTGTTTGTTATATTCCGTGCTAATAGGAATATATACTTGAAAAACAAGGTGGATAAAATAATAATAAGTAAAGGTTTATTGTAAAAATACCAGTACAATAATAATAAAGGTAACTGTTATGCACAAGATCATCGCAAATCAATCCAGTAGTGAGTGTTACCGGTAGTTCTTGCTTAAGTCTGAGTCGTACTCAACAGATCCCAGCTAGTAATATTTACCAACCATCCACAGGGTAGGATGTGGCACGAGGCCGAATTTGATGTGGGGCAATTTGAATCCGTAGGCTCGGCCAAACATTCCCCGTAAACCCCGCATAAACGAGTTTTGGGTCTGTCTACCTCCCCGAACGAGACTATGCCCTTCGGCATAGCCTCGTCCGGGTTCCTCTCTGCCCGAAGTCGGAGAGTTCGACAACACCTAAGAGCTGAATAACAGATCCCAGCTAGTATATTTAGCTACCCCCCACCACCACGAGGGTTACATGTGGCACAAGGCCGGGTTTAACGTGGGATCTCCGAGCCCGTAGGCTCGGCCAAAAATATTCCCTATTTGAACCCGTAAGAAAAGGTTCAGGGTCAGTCCACCTCACCGAACGAGACTCTGCCCTTCGGCGGAGCCTCGTCCGGGTTCCTCTCTGCTCAGAGGCAGAGAGTTCGACCGTCTTGCTGGAACATGTCGCAGCAAGTCTCTGTAGTCCGTTGACTTACAGCTACTTATAGGTTGTTACTACCTATAGTGTAGTCACTCATGGAGGTGACAGAATATTCCATTACATCAGTGTTTAAGTCTCCTCTTTATTCCCGATCCAAGCTGTTTACCCATGACAAAGTTTCTGAAGAAAATAAAACAAAAAGTGAACTTTAAAGGAGAGAAAACTACCAACAAGAAAATGCAGTTAAATGCTGAATATGTCCGAAGTCAAGCAAGTGTAGCAGAATGCAACAGTTGGTCGGCCAGCTGTTAGTCTACCAACTGGTATGTCTACTTACATTTATATCTTGGTCAGTCTATGAACTTTTCAACCGACCCTCGTAACTAACGCTAATTCCAAACAAGCCGTGATATATAGTGGCATGCAATACCGCCTGATCTTGTGATGAAAAACAAAAACCTCTTTTTATATTGTGTGTTGTGGGTGTCATTTGCCGAGTCTGTACTACAATGTATCCGATTGAAACCAGAATGGTGACGCCCATGAGGAATCACCGCCGGCATTCTCATAGTCAATAAATGGCTGTTTCTAGCTTTTTCCAAAACGTCCAGTGCATCCAGGTGACAGTGCTATAATAATGCAACAGTGAAAGTATTGTATTATATGTTGAGAGAGTTGTTTAGCTTAGTCTGTATTGTAGAGTATCTGATCAAAACCAAAATGGCAGTGCCTATAGGATATTGTCATCAGCCTCTTTATAATTATTTATTTCCAGTCAATGGCAATTTTCTATTTTTCTCAAAACGGGGCAGCACAGCCAGGTAACAATGCTGTAACTCTAAAGCTGCTCTAGTACAGCATTATAATGATAGCTGCCGAAGTCATTTTCAAAATTAAATTTCGAAAACTATATTAGACACCTGAGTGTGAAATTTTGTATTTTTTTGTATTGGTTTTGTGATCTTTCAGTTTTTTGGGGGTTTTTTTTACAAATTGGGTTAACCCTTTAGAAAGCCCGAGTGCGTATAGAAGTTAAAGATAACGGTTGACCATAGCCTTGACCAGGTTAAAATTGTAGTAATAGGGGAAACGTCTTCTTACTTCTCACCGGTGGAATATGGAGGGAATGTGGGTGGTTTGCTATTATGTAAAGGTTTGGTATGTCCTTGCCGTGAAGGTTTGAATTGGCGGGACCAGGGAATATAGTTCGTCCGAGCACTTTCCGTGGAAGTAGCGACAGAGCAGTGATAGGCAAGCCCCATCCCGTCTGTGGAAGAGAGGTTGGAGGGTGGAGAATAATCCGTCACCCACAAGAGCTCTGAGACGCACTTGGACTCTATCAAGGCGAGAGAGTGAGATCTGGACAGGTTCTGTCTAAATATGGCAGCAGTACTCTATTCTGGGTCTGATCTGGCTCTTGTAAAGGTAGAGGATAGCATGAGAAGTTAGGTACTTATTGGAGCAGTACAGAGAGCCGTCCATTTTACCGGCATCCTTAGCAAT
Organism: Acanthosepion esculentum; assembly: GCA_964036315.1. NCBI lineage: Eukaryota > Metazoa > Mollusca > Cephalopoda > Sepiida > Sepiidae > Acanthosepion > Acanthosepion esculentum. Next base: position 4,635,127 of record OZ038501.1, on the reverse strand, counting down.
GGATCGTATGTACGAGTTCCACTTGAGGTCGGGTGTGAGCTTGAAGCTCAAGGCACGATGCTTCTCTGAAAATACATCCGTCTATCCTGATTGGTGGTAGTTCGGTTATTCATACAGTTTTTTTTTAATATTATTTCGATATTATTTTTTATGTTATATATTGTGAATGTAGATTTTGCAAATATATTTGTAACTAGTTCGGCTATTTCAAAAGTGATTTTCTTTGTTCATACATATTACCTATTATCCGGCATAGGTGTTTGTTCCATAGATGAGCCGGGTAATACGTCGAATGTAATGCTGTTTTTATAATATCCATCTCACCCATTCATTACTGAAATCTCTACAACATCGTCTCACTGTTAGAAAGTTCAAATAGGGTTTACGGCCGCACCACTTTGAAACACCGGTACTCGTACGATCACCGAAGTTAAGTAAGGTCGAGCCTGGTCAGTACCTGGATGGGTAAACGCTTGAGAATAACAGGTGCTGTAAGCTTGGATGTGTGGTGGTTTACTGTATAATGGCTTGAAATTATTAATCGGATAGCCGTTCCAATTCTCTTCGGGGATTGTTATATTTCTTTACGCGAAAATACCCTTGGGAAAAGTATGAATCCACCTCTTCTTCCCCTAGCTGTGGGTTAATTAGTAATTCTAACAATCTAAAAATATTTTCTGGCTTTAAATAACCTACAAAGAATTGATAAGCCATAGGAAAGGAACCAACAAAAAAAATTGGTGAATTAGTCTGTCAGTTCAGTTATGTGCCACGCATGATACACGTTTAGGCGATCATGTATCTTTCGATACATGACTGACGAGGCAGACTTTTTTCCGCAGTAGGTTGCCATTTCTTTCTGTTGCCATCCAAGGCTATAGAACCCGGTCTGTCCTGCTATTTACCCATAGCTAGCGGTAGAAGAAGAGGATTCATACCTCTTCCAAGGGTATTAGCATATACGTGAATTTAATGGATCCAAGTGGAATTCGAACGCGGCTCTCCGATTCCTAAATCCGTGCCGCTATCCATTACCTCACCGTAAATTAGTCTGGCCATCGCGTAAAATCTAAAGCGGCCTACTCGTGATTTCCGGATTAACGGATGTATATGATTCTATGTTGCTAGAAAATTGGTGGTTTCTCTTTTGGAGATTTTCGATGGATAATATACTATGCGATTCATATTCACTGCTGAATTAAGTGCATTGACAAGGAAGGAGATTGCATTAAAAAATAGATGCTCTTTTCATCATTATGCTCTCGACTTACCGACCT
>OZ038501.1:4596350-4628850 GCA_964036315.1 Acanthosepion esculentum | reverse complement strand
TTTGGGAATTAATGGATACCATAAGGTTTAATTACTATAATTTCGCAAATATCATTTTAAAGCAACTGCAACTCAAACAAAAGATAATGTATCGCGACAAAAAAAGCGTTTTGGCCCGCGCAACGCTGGGTAGTATTGCTAATATATATATATATATAATATATAAAATGAGTACAGGCGATCTTTAAGGATCATCTGTACTCATTATATTACTCTGTTACTTACGTTGAGCTCTCTTTGGATTAATGTCCACTTTGGAATTATCCCTACTAATTATCAATTGAGATATATATATATATATATATATATATATATATATATATATATATATATATATATATATATTATATATTATAATATGTGTGTGTAGCGTCGTGATTATCGACGTGGAGAGTGGGAATTGTGTTCCGAGATCAAATCCTAGACAATTCTGTTCCTTTTCGCGCAATTACTCTTGGAAATGTATGAATACATCTTTTCTCCCCGCCACCTAAGAGTTAATAGCCTTGCTTAAGACAAAAAAACAAATAATTACACACAGTAACCCTCTACTTTGAGTAGCTCTTGGGCCATGTATTGGGTGAGTATTAGTAAAAAAAACAAAAAAAAAACGACTTGAGCGTGGAGCTCGTAACTCAACCTCGTAATATCGTACCTATCATAGAAAGCACAGCTGTCATGCCAAGCGTGATAATGCTTTGGCCTTATGCTCCAAATGGAAATTTGCAGGGTTTACATCATATATATGTGTGTGTGTGTTTGGGAATACCAGGTGTTAGTTTGGATGTGCGGATGGTGTAACGGACAATGGCTCGGATTTGTTAATCGGAGAGCCAAGTTCCAATTCCAATTTGATTCGTTGTATTCACTTACACTCAAATACCCTTGTGGAAGATATGAATTCACTTCTTCACCTCTCAGATATGGATTAATTAGTAAGACTATATCAATCATTATTATCTCAAAAAAATCTTACGATGTAAAAAATACTTTCTGGCTTTAAATAACCTGAAAAGGGTTGATACGTCACCGAAAACAAATCAATTATATATGGGTGTGTGTTTTTCAATCTGTTTATCTACTCACCTGGATTTTTTGTATACTCTTTTCTTACACGCATTCACATTCACATATCTGTGCTTGAACCGTCTTGTAGAAGAAAGAAACTGGAATCAAGGAAAATTAAATTCTTTCCATGAAAAAGATGACAAATTGGTGTAAACATAAAACGGAACCTCTGTCTCAGCGTTTCTCCGATCAGAAAATAAAACTCCAGTGTGCGTCTCTATTTTCGTTCGTGTCAGTGTGCACCGAAGACTGGGAAGTTCCCGCAGCACGTTCACAATAAACGAAAGTTGAAAATAAACGACATGGCGAAAAATGAAGATTCGAACCCTGTTTCCGGGTTATTTACGTGTTTATTTCAGGGATTCCCTTGCACAGTCTGTGTGATTAGGTAGGTGGCACTTGGGGACAACTTCTGCCAGTTCTGTTATCCTGTACTAACAGATCAGCCTTTCCCTTAAGCTAGCGAGAACTCTGATTTTCTCCTGTCATCTCTCCATCCATATCTACACACGAAGCGCAGTATCAATTCTAATGGATGGCATTGTAATTACCTCAACAGTCAGCATTCTCTTGGTAACAGGCAACCCAGTACAATCTTCAATCTCATCTGTGATTGAAGTCTTCAACATTTGGTTTGTTTCCACTTGTTCCCAAAAGTTTAAATTTATATATCTATTATTTTATTCTCTTTTGGTCAAGTGGGTAGCTACTTTTGAAGACCTCATTTCACATACTTTATCGCATGTTTATCTGGGGATCCTCTCTGGCTGTAGGCAGAGAGTTTGACTAACACAACTGCAGACCAACATACAGTATTTACTACAGTATTTATGTGAATGGAGACATACCCATTATCGTACGTAAGTATGCTATAACAATTATGAATAGAACTGTATATAAAATCAAAGAATACCAAACTCCTTAGACACATCGAGCTGGTTTGATTACGACAATTTCAGTTAACATTTTACGGCTGTCGCAAATCTCTCAAAGAAACGTGGGCACCTCGGAAGGAGACCTAGCTCGAACAATGTCGGATAACTTTACTAGTTTATATATATATATATATATATATATATATATTAGAAAACTTGTATAGATTATATTAGATTTATTCTGTACACAATATTTTCTTGTCAACTTCGCATGAATAAACATTGAACATTTATGTATATTTCTGAAATCATGGACATTATGAAATCGCAATATTAACGTTTTAAAAATCTATTTAAAGGTTATTCGGAAAGTTTGTGCACACGTAGACAAACTTACGCACCCTTACATCTATGAAAGATAATAAATATATGGCGCGTTGTATCAACACAATGAAATTAAATTTTTCAGAATATAAGGCGAAATACGAAAAAGTGCGTTTGTTTGCCTATAAAACAAAGTCGAAATATATCTCAGTTCAAGGTTTTATTATACGCAGATTTTTTTTTCTTCAAAGACTTGTATCTATTAAAATTGTTTCGAAATCCATCCAAAATAATTTTATATCTTGTTGATGCATCTGTACACAAGAATGTACATTTTCATACGAATAATTGTATGCGTATGTAATATATATAATAGATTGAATGTTATGAAGTATAAGACTTTATAAAAGATGAAAGCCTCGATATGTTATTTATTGCCTTCTTTTTTAAGAAACATAAGTGTCGTCTTATGATTCAATATATTTTCATATTTTAAAGGAAACTTTAAAATAATGCTCGACATAAATAGACAAAAATGCACAGACACATACATCTATTTATTATATATCCAGAAAGAGACGGAGAAAAATGTCAGTATATATTTAATAATTGTTAAACTCTTATGTATCTATCATACAGGGAACCCCGCTTGGGGATATAAATAGCTTATATATTTATCACAATCTGTTTCTATGCGTTTCTCTCTATGTATGTATGTATGTATGTATGTATGTATCTATCTCAATCCTTCCATTCCTCCTTTCTATCTCAATACCTTTCTATTCATCTCAATCCCTTTCTATCTATCTATTTATCTCAGTCTGCTCATTATCTATCTCTGTCTGATCATATCGATCTATGCACCAGTCTTTCTTTCTCTCTCTCTCTCTCTCTCTCTCTCTCTATATATATATATATATATATATATATATATATATATATATGTTTCTTCATATTTATCTAAGTTTGTTCATTTCCTATCTATATATCTGTGTTGATATCCATCTATTCACATCTATCTCATTCTATGTCAGAATTTTTGACCGCTGTCTCGTTCTATGAATATCTATCTATCTATCTATCTATCTATCTATCTATCTAAGTCTATTTATGCCTGTGTATCTATTTATATCTAACAGTCTATCCCTGTTAATATCTGTCTTTCTATCTCACTCTATTCACATCTGTCTCATTCTATCGATCAAACTCTGCTCATACCTCTGTCCTTTTGAAACTGATGTACATGTTTTTGGAAATTTATATTTTTAAAAATAAGTTCTTGTCCATGTTATAAAGTTTATTAAATTTCCTTTCTTTGGATATTTTTTTTTGTAAGAAACAAATGAGAAATTCACCCATCACTTTCCATCCCGTGATATGAGAATTCGTCATTGAACTCACAGCGTCCTTTTTGTTCTTATCACATTTTGGCTGGCCCAACCTCCATTCATCACGATAAGCAATCCATTCATCTTTTCCTCTTGTAATTTTCTGATGACGTAAAGTTTGTTTTTTTTAAATTTTGAACTTGATAAATATCATTAACGATTCATGAACTATTTCTTACTCCTTAATTTCCCGTTCTGGGTATGACGATAAATGGCATGTGGCAGCAAGGCCTCTGATCGGGAGGTTTTGAGGAGCATTGAACCACCTCGTAATTGCTGTAGTTTCCAGGTCCACCCTGACTTGGGGTGGTAGCACCTGTTCAGGTTTCAGCTATAGGCAAATAGTTAACTCCCAAACTGGAGTCAAAACATTATGAAAGTATAAAAAATTCATTTTTATAATAAATATATAAACAATACATTTTCATAGTTAAAAAAATTACCATCAATACATTTAAAAAAATTACGAGCAATACATTTTTTGTAAAAGAAATTAATAATGGTCTCAAGAAAATTAAATTTTGGCATTAAATGATCCATACGGGGGTTGATATGCCGCTATACAAAAAAAAAAATTTAATTAATTCCAAGACCATTATGTCTCCTTCGAATCATGGCTCATTCGACAGAAGATTTTCCCGCAGTAAATTCTCGTTTATTTCTGCGATAGACTGGTTGCCAACCAAGGCTATAGGTCCCAGTCTGTCCTGCTATTCAACCCATATCTGGGTGAGGAGAAGAGATAGATTCATTTCTTTCCCAAGGGTATTTGTGCTGAAGTGAATGTATGGCTGAATGTCCTCCTGGCCGATTGGCCGAATCTGAATCCACGTGGCTAATTCTGCATTTTTATATTCACTTACATTCACTTATCGAAACATAACAACACGCATATCTAAATTCGTAACGGGATTAACTTTTTTATTATTGGATACCATGAACATTTTTGAACGGAACCTCCTTAACATGTACCTTACAATGTCAAGTCACAAGACGGAACTCTTCGGAAACCGTCGATGCTTGTACTGGCACGAAGTCACAAGTCATCGTGACTGAGGGTCTGAGTGTTGTTCATGACACATTATGTAGTCTTTCCCAGAAAGTGTAACTAAGGTCCACTCAGCATAGTTGTAATATAAACCATAGCTGGGCTCTGTGAGTAGTGAATTCACACAAATATGCCTGAGCAGTTATCTGTAACATGGGTTAAGTAGCTACCCTAGCAGACAGATATGCTCTCTCTCTCTATCTCTCATATATATATATATATATATATATATATATATATATATATATATATATATAATTATTTATTTTAGGATATTAAAACATGTTAAAAATCGCTACATAATAGCAATTATGTTTCAACACAATAAATGTGTCTCCTCGGGCGATTTTTAGTTCAACATCTCCCGAGGAGACACATTTATTGTGTTGAAACATAATTGCTATTATGTAGCGATTTTTAACGGGTTTTAATTTAAATGTTACGTACATTGGAATTATATTCCATTTGTTCTCATTTTACCTTTATATATATATATATATATATATATATATATATATATATATATATATATAGCAAACTTCCTTTCAAATATGTTTCGTTGAATATGAGAGACAAGGAAAATTTGATGATTTTTTATTTAGTTTTTCTAATATTCTTATGTTTTTCATTTTGGTGGGTGTAAGGGAATGTAAAAATTGTCTGTCGTGATTATTGTATTAAGTGCTTTCGGCCACTTCTTTATCCAGTTTCAAGGCTGTTTTGTCCTTAAGTGTTGTTAATTTCTTTTCACGTTTGTCTGTTTAAGATGAAGTTTTTGTGATGTCTAAATAATATTCTGAGCTTATCCCGAGTCTCGTGAATTGAGCGTGGCTGCAGTTCAGGTTTCTGTCTTTCTATTTTTTTTAAAACTTCAATAGACCATTTACGCTGTTGAATAAGATGAGATTTATACTGGGTACCAGTTGTTTTATGTAAAAGGGCCTCTCTCTCAACGAGATGTCTTCGAGGCCTATGTAGAATGTTAGTGGTATCAACCTGAATCTTCTTTATTGATTGTTATAAATTGTGGTTGGTTAAGTGCTTTTTTATGGTACTTATGGTCACACACGAGTTGGTGGTATAACCGATATAGCTAAGTGGTTCATGACTAGAAACTTGTACTGGGCAGTGAAATTGATACACTATATTGGTCATTGCTAGTTTATATTTGATATGGTTATTTTGATTATTGACGACGAGGTTGACTGTTTTCCATTTTCTCTAATGTGTTGTACATTTTACGGCAGAAATATGGTGTGTAGTAATTATTTGTATAGCGAATTCGTCCTGCTTGTAATTGTGCATCTGGTTGCAGTAAAATATGTTGATGTTTTGTTGTATGGTATTTTGATTACTGGTGTCGTGTATTTTTTGTAAGCATTATTTTATTTGTTTATCGATGATTCATCCACAAAAAAGGTCTGGTTAGCAAAGTTCGAATTACTGCTTATAAACACACACCGCCGACAATTTTTCTCGATCGATCATATCTGCTCACGAAACAGTTAATTATATATATTATATAATATTATAATTATATAATGGTTAACAGCACATCAGATCAAATCATGGTCCCCATTAAGGGTTACAGGTTCAATTCCTGTCGGAGAAGCACTTATTTTCTACAAAATATCTCGAACATTCAGATCGGTAAATGTAATTAAGACTGTTTAATTAAAAACAGAACATTTATTTAAATAAATTGCATCGATAAAAATAATGTATAAACGGAAAATGTATTAAAATAATTGTCGGAATTAATCCATTTCATTTTATATATATATATATATATATATATATATATATATATATATATATATATATATATATATATATATATATATATATATATATATATATATATATAAACACACACACACACACGTGGCCGAGTGGTTAGAACGTTCTCTTTCTGACCATGAGACCCTGGTTCGAGTCTCGATTTGTCAGGAAGGTGTCTTCTTGATGATATCGGTCTGAAGGAGCCAATCTTAGCATGCGGCATCTTTAGAGAATTCCTGAAAAATTAGCTTTGTGAGTGAAACTTGGTAGACTGAACCCTTGTGCTAGCACGAAGTCACACGTCATCGTGACCGAGGGTTTGAACGTGCTGACCTTGTTCAAACTGTTGTTCAGGCTAGATAATGCGCACTCTCCCAGAAACTGTATATTAAGGTTCGCTCAACATAGTTGCAGTTTCAACCACAGGTGGGCCCTGTGGGTGTTGAACAAACACAAATACGCCTCAGCAGGCGCCTGCAATATGGATCAGCTAGCTGCCCTAGTAGACGGGAATCCTCTGATACGAGTGGCTGCGCCATTTTAATTTAGTTATATAACTTCTAAAGGATTTATTTTTAATCTGACATTTTTATTACTTCAAACATAATTATAGTGGATAATACGTATTTGAAATAGACGCCCTATTTTTATTTATTAAACAATGAGTATTTTTATGTACTAAAATAATTCGAATACACCGGCTGATTGACGTAACACACACCGTTTAATAAAAAAAAAATGAAGCGTCTATATAAAATACGGAGTATCCACATCCTCCACTATAATAACGTTTGGTATATATATATATACATACCTACGTTTGTAGTGTAACTCAAAGTTTCATGGTTACCCAATTCATCAGGCACAAATAGTAAATTAACTATTTATTACGTAATAAATAGTTCATTTATCATTTATAGCTCTGTTTAACTACATTGAGCACTGTTTTGTTTACATCTTAAATATTTATTTGCTCATCTGTATATATACGTTATCACACTCATATATAGATGCTAATATCTCGTTATTTAGTTTAAGTTCACATTTATATCTATCTATCTATCTATATATATATATATATATATATATATATATATATATATATATATATGTATATATATATATATATGTGTGTATGTATGTATGTATGGTCTGTTTTAATTATTTCGTGTAACATATTAGCGTTTCGCCAAACTTCAGCGCCTTCATCTGATTAGAACAATGACGACATCTTTTTAAATGATTAATCTCAAATGTACTTACCCTTATAAACTTTTATCTCATTTTGATCATTTTAAAACAATCTCTCACCTCCTATGGTTTCTTCATTTCCAGTTCTAGCCATGCACACGTTCCATGTTTTTTTTATATCGTTTGTTCTTAGTTACGTATTCCCTACGCTGTACGACATCTAATACAGGTTTATGGATACCGCTGAATAAGTTATCCGTGGCTGCCTTTGCCAAAAACTGTTTCTTTTTTCTTTTTCTCCCCTTTCTTTTGTACCAGTAATTAAATTGCAGGGATAAGCTACGAGAATTACTTTGCAATTTAAAAATTCTTAATAATCGCTAATGAGGTAGGATAATTAACGAAGTCATGACAAAGTTTACTTAATTAGGAGGAACCACGTGTCGATGCCAGAACAACGAATCCTGTGAGTTTTGATTTGTTTTTCGTTCTACTTTTAGTAAAGTTTCCAAATGAAACGATACTATACGTAAAATAAATCTCGAGGTCTTTGCAATTCGTTGGAATCAAGGAAAGATAAAAGAAAGTTTTGCTAAAATAAGCAAGAAGATCGTATCGCCATACATCACACAGGTAAACTAAATTTATAAAAAAAAAGAGTTAGAGAGAGATAGAGAGAGGGAGAGAGAGAGAGATAGATTGTTAAAGATCCCGATTTGTTTTATTCAAGAATTTTAATTTGCCTTCAACCGAAATAAATCCATCTTGCAATCGTTTTTATCTATTTCTCTATTGTTGGTTTGTAAACATTAATTTTGAATCTAATAACTGTGCTGAAGTTCTCTTTATAGAATTTCTGTGATTTTTCCTAGTGGAATATCTGACCTTATAGAATAAGTTATTTAGGTGAACGTGTCTATGTTTTTATTTATTCTTGTGGATTTGATCTCGTTGAAAGACAACATAAGAAAAAAAATCCTAAGAGCAAATCGAAATAACTTTAATGAAACAACCATTCATCTCGTAAATTCAGTAAATTTTGGATTTCAGTTTCAAATTACTAGCTCCACGTTTCTCCATATTGAAGATATCATTCCGTTCAGCTGTATGAAATTCGTTTTAAGATTTTTTTTACACATATTATTCAAACTGTTATCTTTATCATTTTGTCTTGATTGTTTCGGACTAATTTCTTCGTCTTTATTGTTTCCTCTTAATGTTTGTTTAGAGCATTATTTGATGACATGCCTGGCCAAAGTGGACAGCCGAAAAAAACCGGAGTATCTTTCTTGTGTGTCGTGTCCCCACAAGATGTACGCGATCATGGACCTCCACAATTTCCTGTCCTTCGTAGCTCTTAATAAATTTTATCATATTTCTCCTAAATCTCGTTTCGCCATTTGCTCACCAAGGATTCGTTGCTTACCTCTGTTTCTCTTGCTTTCAATATGCAACTGAAATACTGTGGTAAACTAAAAAAAAAGAAAAAAAAACACGATTAGTCCGAATCAACCATGATAAAATGATTTTAACACTTTGTCTAACAAAATTCAGAAAAAAAAAATCTTATCACTATCTTACACTTTGAAACGTTTCGGTCGATACGTTCTTCAGCCTTTGGTATATATTGCATTTGGCAATATTTTGAAAAAAAAACTTTATCCGTGCCTTTTCCTTAATTTCATCTTTTCTCATTACTTTCCACCTCAAAAAAAAAAGTCGTGTTTTTATAACACTATTAGATTCTACTTTGAACAATAAGAATGTATTTAATTGAAATGATGATCCCTCTTGCTGTTGTAACCTCCTGATCCAGTTATTCTCTCTACTGTTACAACAGTTGGTTTGGGAACATTGATACATTTTTTTGTACGAGATCGTTTTATATTTATGAATTTGGGTATTTCTTTACAGGAATATGTGTATACAAATTTTATATCTAAATTATCCACAATGCTACGAAAAACTGCATATAAAATATACAATTTAAAAAAAGATAATGGTAACAATAACAATTACAATAAACTAGATAAAACTGACATATAATATTGCCTGCTAACTGCTTAATATCTACTATCCAAAACAATTTTTCCAATCTTAACAATATCAAAATTACAATCACATCCAAAACAATTAGGGATATGATCAGAACCAATAATCTTCATAACAACAATAATTCTGAAGCAGGTTTATGAAATAAACTGTCACACCTGTTCGTAACAATATATTGGGAAAACTTGCAGAAAAACGCACTTATGAACACAAAAAATGATTTTATACCGTCTGTGTGTTTGCCGTAATATTGTTAACAGAGAGCGTAGATACTACACTGACCCTAAGCGGAATATACGGGAGGAATACTTTGATCCTATGCAAAGCGCACATATATTCTGTTTCCTTGACGGAAGTGTCGTGCCATCTCGTCGTTTTTGATGGGTGCTATGCTAGCAATGAAAAATAGAAAAAAATAATTTGACAATCAGAGCGCAAAAAGGTCCATATGTTTTATGTTTATTAGATGTATTCCAGCAAATGTCTAGAATAGCCGATAAAAGTGTTTTCTACATTTGGGGAACATTGTGCAGAAACTTTTATCTTAAAAACACCTTATACCAGTGTGCGCAAGAATTTTTAAAAATGTTTCAGCATAAACACTGATACTTCTTTTTTTTTCAGCCTTAGAAGATTACTATCCTAAGGGTTAAAACAATTTCTATGTTTTTTTTTCTTTTTAAATTTTTCAAATGGTCTCTTGGTGTTGGTGGTATTTTAGTTTGTGCCACTTGTGCCAAAGGCATAGAATTTACAGAAACCGTGCGTGACAAAGGGCCATCTTGTTGATCTTGCTTCTACTTTTAGTATCTCCATTTTGGTTAGTGATTAATATTAATCAGCCCCGTGCAGATTATGACGACCTTGTTACTGGGTTTTAATCGTTGCGAAAGGATAATTATTCGTGGTTTAAAGTCTTTTAAAGAGATTTATTTTTTATATTCCACTCCAAGCTTGTTTTACGAGAAAGGATCCTTTTTTTTTCTCTTTTGTCTTTCTTTTCTTTTTTTTTCTTTAAACTCCTTTAAAATGCTTTGGTATGACATAATTTTTGTTTTTTAAGTAAGAGATGGAGCTTGGGGATACTATTTTTTTAAACGTGTATTCCACACGTAAAATTCAACGCAAATAACCATATTTAAATGAAATCTTTATTTTTTCCAAAACATTCTATTTATTGCATTCAATCAAGCCGATTTTTATCCTGATTTTCGCTATTCTAATTTTCGGGAAAAAGCTTCACTGACTATTATTTCCTATCTCATGAGGAACAGATTTAACAGGCTTCTTCTTTTTTGGGGGTTGTTTTTAAATTGATTGTGAGGCGAGAAAAATTCTGCGTTTTAGGAACTGACAGGTGTGTTAAATCTTCAATTTTACTCCAAACAAAAAGCGTGAAAGTCATCAACTTGATCTATTAGATTGATATAAGAATTTCCAACAATTTTCGTTTCTTTTTTTTTTCTTCTTAAATTTCTTATTCATAAAATTCATCGCATTATTATTTGGTTATCAAAGTATTTCCTCTAACTTTCTATAACTTTAAATCCCAAACGGCTTACGGCCACGTTGAAATACCGGTTCCCGTACAATCACCGAACTTCAGCAACATCGAGTCTGGTCAGTACCTAGATGGGTGACGTTTTGGGAATATCAGGCGCTGTAAGCTTGGAGGTGCAAGTGGTGTAATGGATAAAGGCTCGGAATTGTTAATCGGAGAGCCGAGTTCCAATTCCAGTCGGGTTCGTTATATTCACTTACGCGCAAATACCATTAGGAAAAGGATGAATCCACATCTTCTCCCCCAGCTATGTGTTAATTACTAAGACTTGTATCACTAAACCATTATCTCCCTTCACCCCACCCCAAAATCTGACTAAGAATATTTTTTGGCTTTAAGTAACCTGTAACAGGTTGACAAGCCGTAGAAAACAAATCAATCAAAATATCAACCTGAAACCCCGAGTCAAGTTCTTAGCCTCGTCAGATCGAGATTTTCATGTGGATGTTATGCATGGCCTCTAAACCCATCCAGAAATATCTAAACTGTCAGATGTATACAACCGCTTTCTAAGATCAATGGTGAAAAAAGGCTTTGAGCGAGTGAAACTTGATGGTCTTGGCAAAGATCATCCTTCTTACAACATTGTGGAATCGGGCTACAGTTTCACAAACAAAGAACTGTACCAAATCTCCTACATCACTTGAGGAATACCAACAGCAGCAACAACTAAAATGGAGAGCACATGTAATTGGAAGATAAGAATAATTACATCATCAAGATGTTAACATTCCACACTACTTCAAACAGAAGGTTCAGAGTGAAGTAAAAAAGTGTTTTAGAAATATTTTATAAATTTCGACCAAAAGTAATACAGCTGTTGAAATGCTTGCCTACTTTTGCTTAACAACCGGCTCTTCTCTGTGAATGAATTTAAAAAACTGAGATCAGGTAAGAAAAATAATATCACTGTTGAGGGTGATGATGAATAAGAAAAAACAATTACTAAAAAAATACACCTAGAAATAAATCTGAAATTGAAATAGGTAAGACTGAATCAATGTGAAGGCCTGACTTCACTTGGTGTTTCAACTTACATGAGGTATTTTGATAATTTTATCAAAAGTGTTTTCAATTAATGTAAGTGGACAAGCTAAGATCAATCATGAAAAAAGGCTTTGAGCAAATAAAGCCTGATGGTCTTGGCAAAGATCATACCTCTTTGAACCTTGTGGAATGGCACTACAGAATCACAAACAAAGAACTGTACCAAATAACAGTAACTACATTACTTGAGGACAACCAACAGCAGCAACAACTAAAATGGATAGCACATGTAATTGGAAGATAAGAATAATGACATAATCAAGATTTTGACATTCCACAGTACTTCGAAGAAATGGTTTGTGAGGAAACTTCCATTAATATTGGAAAGAGCGATAAATTGTTTGAAGCGAAATATTCTATAAATTTAAACCGACAAAAATACTGGCTGCTCTGTCAGTGAATGCCAAATGTTTACTTGTAGGGAAACGGCTCATATGACCATTGACATTACACCATATTTCACCGAAATTATGTATTCAATTATAAAAGCACATTTTTTTCAGTGAATCCTTTAATAAATATTTGACATTTTGTTTGAACCGTCTGTCTGCCATTTTGCATGGATCGAATCAAGTGATATTTGGGATATTTCGATATTCACGACACCCCACCATGAAAAAAATCAGACGTCTTTGTCGAACAATAAACGAAATAAAGGTTTAAAATGTTCACCAATGCTCCATTCCATGGAACACGTCCTAAATTTTTAAAACTGTTGATTGGTAAAGAACTTAGTAAATATTAAAAACGACGCTTTTAAGATTTTCCTAACATTGTGTAACTTTTTCATGAATCTACAGAAGGATATTGAGAATACCATGTACACAACATGTAGGCAACAAAGAAGTTTTAAGGAAAAATCAAAATCAAAGGACACTTATACTTAAAATCAGAAAGAGAGAGTTGAAATTTCTGGATAATGAGAAAGGTGGGCTTGGAAAATTTGAAACTTACAAGACATATCAAACAGACAATTGGGAGGCAGCGAGCTACCGATGTGAATTAATGGCGAGACGAGTATTCGACGTGATGGTAAAAAAGACATTACTAAGAGGTACAAAAGATAGCGAGTGGTGGAGAGCCATGATCGCCAAGACCCTGAAGGAACACAGCACATAGAAGGACTATACCGTCTTTTAAAGCAATATTGTCCAAAACCAGCGTGGGATAATTGTCCATTCCACAAAATATTTAATATCTAAAAAACACTAAACTAAGTTTCTTTTTTCCAGGTTTTCAGATGAAGCATTTAGCCATCTTGATACCATTTGTCGTAAGAATCACTGAAAAACCCTTCGAGTTATTCAGCTAGAAAGTTAAAAATCAATTTATGTCAGCCTCACTATATCTTCCGAACTGAGCAATGGTGAGACGAAAAAGATCATTCAGGTCTTCACTAATGGTACCAAGATTCATACTCTGGCTAACATTTTCGATGTCCATTCAAGAACGATCAAGAGAACGGTGGATAAATTTTAAAAAGAGGGAGCAGTAGAGAGCAAAACTAGACCTGGAGGTTACAACGGCAAGAGGGATCATCATTTCAACTTAGAACTAAATACATTCTTATTGTTCAAAGTAGAATCTAATAGTGTTATAAAAACGTCGAAGAATTCGAGTGAGATATCTTTAAGTATTTCATAGATACAATGTTTCAAAGATTAATCTAGCAATTGGACAATTTTGCTGTTAAAGCAAGTATATATATATATATATATATATATATATATATATATATATATATATATATATATATATATACACTGTGCCATATATATATATATATATATATATACACTGTGCCATATATATATATATATATATATATATATATATATATATATATATAAATATATCTCTCTCTCTCTCTCTCTCTCTATATATATATATATAATGAAAATGTGGAAAAGACAAAGCAAAATCCGAATAAGTGAGTTTATTGTTTTTTTTTGTTGTTTTTTGTTTTTCTGTCAACGTCAGACGTTTCGGTCTAATAGACCATCTTCAGGACATGGTTATTGGAGACATATTTATATTAAATTTAAGTTAAAATGAAGAGACGATAGATTCAGGACTAGTCAGAAACAGAAAAACTGAAATTCTAAAGTCAATGTTCTCTTTCTTGGATTCGGTTACGGTGGCGCCGCGTGGGCGGCACTGCGAAAACGCGCTCACAAGAAAGAGATTTTATCTTAAGTGGAAAGGGGGAATTTTATTTAAAACTATATCTTATCGATACGTTTGTCAAGCATTAACCTTGCTAGGAAAGCTGATATGTTAAAGAACCCCATTTTAACTTAAATTTAATATAAATATGTCTCCAATAACCATGCCCTGAAGATGGTCTATTAAACCGAAACGTCTGACGTTGACAGAAAAACAAAAAACAAAATAAAAAACAGTAAACTCACATATTCGGATTTTGCTTTGTCTTTTCCACATTTTCATCATACCGTCGGATCTACATCCACATATTTGCTTATATATATATATATATATATATATATATATATATATATATATATATTCATATAAATATCTAGAGGTATCTATGTGTGTGTGTGTGTGTGTATATATATATATATATATATATATATATATATATATATTCATATAAATATCTAGAGGTATCTATGTGTGTGTGTGTGTGTGTGTGTGTATATATATATATATATATATATATATATATATATATATATATATATATGTGTGTGTATATGTGTGTGTATTTACACACACACACACACACATATATACATATATATATATATATATATATATATATATATATATATATAGATATATATATAGTCTACAGTGCTATATTTTACTTATTTCTTTGGTCTGTAGTTTACTTGTAAAATCTGTGATATGTATGGAGCACATCTACCTTAAAACCCCCATATATATATATATATATATATATATATATAAAATCTACTCTTTTCTCCCCAAGAACAAAACAGTATTTTCCTTACGCCTGTCAATTTTCTAACATTTATTTTTATTTTATTTTAAATGGCTTTCACTGTCAGTTGTCTTTCCAGATTTTATTCATTATATTCCACTCTACTGTACTCTCCAGTGCGGCATCTGTGCCCCTTTTCTTATTCAACTATTATACAATAGAATGTATTATTCGAATAGAATAGAAATTGTTGTTCAACAATCCTTTGTTTCTTTTTATATTTATTTGATATACCCGCTCAAATGAATTCATTCTTTTCCGTCTTTCTCTTCTTTCTCCCTCTCCCAAGTGCGGGAGACCAAGAGGTGCGTGATATTTATTTCGATCAATTATGATGGTATGAAGAAAAACAAAACAAAAATGGACTTAAAATATGGACAAACCCCTGATACGTAGAAGTCATTTTTAATTTTAATCTCATATACGATCTTGTTAAACACACAATGTGTTTTAAAAATATAAGTACGACTTTGGAATACAATTCGAAAAACAAAAACGTTAATTTTCTTTTGAGATCATATTTATTTAATAATCGTTTGAAATATCTACTCTCTCTTTGTTATTGAAAATCTGTCGATAAAAAGAAAAAAGAAATCAAAGAAAAACAGAAATAAAAAATTAAAAAAAATAAACCCGGGAGATTAAACGCGCTTTTGCGAGTAAAAACCCCGACCGGAGAAAACGCATTTATATTTTACTGTTGTCGAATAAATGCGTTCTCCAAATGAATAGATTGTCAAAGGACAATTGCTATTTTCACTCGTCATGTACAAAATGTTTATAGGATTATTTTGAGAACGTTAACTTTTTGTTTGCTTCTTTTTTGTGTGTTTAATTTGGGCACCGCGTTTTTATTTAAAAAGTTGTTTTTATTGTATTTTATTTTACTATCTATTTATTTTCTTTTTTCTTTTATTTTTCGGCGATGTATGTTTTTCTTTTCTTTTCTAATCCAAATATCCTAGCTCCATTTTTTTCTCTTTTGTCTCTTTTAGTAATGCAAACATGTTTCCGTTTATCTCTTCTCGAGGCTTTTATTTTTTTGTTGGGGTGGGTATAAGTGGGGTGGATTGTCCACTTATTTCGGATACCAATTGTTTTGAAGGTAAGAAGCAAGAATACTGGCGCTTAAACTTATCGTACACAGTGACAATGATAACGCACAGATTTTTATCCTGATTCCAAATTGAATAAATAAATAAAAATAACGAATAAAAAGAAACAATAAATTAGTGAAAATAAAATAAATATTTGTTTTATAGAGTGCTAACATTTACGCTTTTTTTATTATTCAAATTATTTTCGCTTCGTGCACGCGCCTGCTTTTTTGAGCAGAGCCAAACCGATATCGCTTGGATCATTGGTTGAATAAGCCAATACGAAGTCTTTCTTTCTAAACGTGGGCAAATGCTATTATCAACATGAAATAAAAGTCAAATTTCCTTTTTAAAAAAATTCGCCACATCACACAGCTTAACGGTCATATCCGTGAAGCCCAGGAATACACCCAATGTCATTTATACGATATTCGAACGTTTTATTAAATCTGACTGACAAGATTGTCTCTTCAATTTTTTAATCGTCTATATTACAATATGTTGATACAAATTTCCTATTTTATTATCAGTTCTCGTTGTCAAAATCTTAATCTTGATTTATAAATTAAACTTTATATTAAGTTTTTGTGTGTAAGAAAAAAGAAAATAGTATAGATACTATTCACGGTTTGTATGCATCTACCGATCATAAATATGGAACATACTGGATTTTTTTAAAGATTAGTGTTTGGACTTGCGTCTAAAAAGCTTTGTACGAGAAAGTTTTATGAAGATAACTTTTTAAAATGAAGTTATTTCTCTGTATCCATAATGAATTTTATTCATTACATTGGTTTCACTTCTCTGGGTTTGACTTTCCGTCTTTCTTTTTCTTCTTTCTTTTTCTTTCTACTCCATCCGTATTTCTCTGTATTCCTTCTGAATTTTATTCTTTACCTTAGTTTCATTCCTCTGAGTTTTCTTTCTTTTTTCCATCTTTCTTTTTCTTCTTTCTGCCTTACTTTTCTTTATTCTTTCTCTGTATTCCTTCTGAATTTTATTCTTTACCTTAGTTTCATTCCTCTGAGTTTTCTTTCTTTTTTCCATCTTTCTTTTTCTTCTTTCTGCCTTACTTTTCTTTATTCTTTCTCTGTATTCCTTCTGAATTTTATTCTTTACCTTAGTTTCATTCCTCTGAGTTTTCTTTCTTTTTTCCATCTTTCTTTTTCTTCTTTCTGCCTTACTTTTCTTTATTCTTTCTCTGTATTCCATCTGAATTTTATTCTTTACCTTAGTTTCATTCCTCTGAGTTTTCTTTCTTTTTTCCATCTTTCTTTTTCTTCTTTCTGCCTTACTTTTCTTTATTCTTTCTCTGTATTCCTTCTGAATTTTATTCATTACCTTAGTTTCATTACTCTGAGTTTTCTTTCTTTTTTCCATCTTTCTTTTTCTTCTTTCTGCCTTACTTTTCTTTATTCTTTCTCTGTATTCCTTCTGAATTTTATTCTTTACCTTAGTTTCATTCCTCTGAGTTTTCTTTCTTTTTTCCATCTTTCTTTTTCTTCTTTCTGCCTTACTTTTCTTTATTCTTTCTCTGTATTCCATCTGAATTTTATTCTTTACCTTAGTTTCATTCCTCTGAGTTTTCTTTCTTTTTTCCATCTTTCTTTTTCTTCTTTCTGCCTTACTTTTCTTTATTCTTTCTCTGTATTCCATCTGAATTTTATTCTTTACCTTAGTTTCATTCCTCTAAGTTTCTTTCTTTTTTTCCCATCTTTCTTTTTCTTCTTTCTGCCTTACTTTTCTTTATTCTTTCTCTGTATTCCATCTGAATTTTATTCTTTACCTTAGTTTCTTTCTTTTTTTCCCATCTTTCTTTTTCTTCTTTCTGCCTTACTTTTCTTTATTCATTCTCTGTATTCCATCTGAATTTTATTCTTTACCTTAGTTTCATTCCTCTGAGTTTTCTTTCTTTTTTCCATCTTTCTTTTTCTTCTTTCTGCCTTACTTTTCTTTATTCTTTCTCTGTATTCCATCTGAATTTTATTCTTTACCTTAGTTTCTTTCTTTTTTTCCCATCTTTCTTTTTCTTCTTTCTGCCTTACTTTTCTTTATTCTTTCTCTGTATTCCTTCTGAATTTTATTCTTTACCTTAGTTTCATTCCTCTGAGTTTTCTTTCTTTTTTCCATCTTTCTTTTTCTTCTTTCTGCCTTACTTTTCTTTATTCTTTCTCTGTATTCCATCTGAATTTTATTCTTTACCTTAGTTTCATTCCTCTGAGTTTTCTTTCTTTTTTCCATCTTTCTTTTTCTTCTTTCTGCCTTACTTTTCTTTATTCTTTCTCTGTATTCCATCTGAATTTTATTCTTTACCTTAGTTTCTTTCTTTTTTTCCCATCTTTCTTTTTCTTCTTTCTGCCTTACTTTTCTTTATTCTTTCTCTGTATTCCATCTGAATTTTATTCTTTACCTTAGTTTCTTTCTTTTTTTCCCATCTTTCTTTTTCTTCTTTCTGCCTTACTTTTCTTTATTCTTTCTCTGTATTCCATCTGAATTTTATTCTTTACCTTAGTTTCTTTCTTTTTTTCCCATCTTTCTTTTTCTTCTTTCTGCCTTACTTTTCTTTATTCTTTCTCTGTATTCCATCTGAATTTTATTCTTTACCTTAGTTTCTTTCTTTTTTTCCCATCTTTCTTTTTCTTCTTTCTGCCTTACTTTTCTTTATTCTTTCTCTGTATTCCTTCTGAATTTTATTCTTTACCTTAGTTTCATTCCTCTGAGTTTTCTTTCTTTTTTCCATCTTTCTTTTTCTTCTTTCTGCCTTACTTTTCTTTATTCTTTCTCTGTATTCCATCTGAATTTTATTCTTTACCTTAGTTTCATTCCTTTGAGTTTTCTTATTTACTTTGATCTCTACCTTTAAGTTTTTCTTCCCGCTCTTTCCTATGTTTACCCTTTCTTTTATTTTACTATTCTTTTTTTCTCTATTTTCATTGTACGATATTTAAAAAAATTTAGGACTTTACTTTTTAATCTATTTCACCTTTCCTCTCTTTACTTTTCTTTCTTTATCTTTTTCAAATCTCTCTCTCTCTCTCTCTCTCTCTCTCAGCTGCCATCTGTTTCTCTTACAGTTTCCTATCTGTGGCAGTCAGTATTTTCCTATTTTATCAGATCCATTGTTCTGTGACACAAACGCACAATAAATAGATGAAATACTGAATATTGACGACACCAACTCTAAATAAATCTCGCAGTCTATTTGTTCGCGTTTGTTGTATTCATTATGGCCGCCGACATTTCTGCTTTTTGTTCGAGTTGTTCCCCTTCGTTAGACCGTTATCCGCTTCCATGACTAAATTTTCCGCAATTATCTTTTTACTTCATTATAAGTGTATGCTCGATAGTTGATTATTTACTTAATACAAAGTCTAATAACTCTGTGTTTGATCGGCACTGTAAAATTATTTATCTAATTGACTTTATCATAGAAACTGTAAACCTTTCTTTATTTTCTCTCTCTTTACCTGCGTATATAAATGGCGTAGAAGAATCATGGCATTGCTTCTAAAGTTTCTTTGTCCGCTATGAACAATACGAGAGCGATGCGCCAACAATATGAACTGCATTTCGAAATCACAGGGAAACTTTCATCGTTCATTTGACAAAATCGATTTGTCCCTATATTTTTATAGAATATTCAAAAACAATAGAAATAATATATTTGTTTCAAAAAGAAAAAAAATGTCTGCTCATTTGTTTCATTTTGCTTTTCTGAATTTTTTAGATGAATTATTGTTATTTTTTATTGATTGCTATTACCATTATTGTTTCATATGAAAGCTTAGCACCCAAGCTGATGACGTTATAAATCTGTAAAGATCTTGAGATGTAGTGTAGGAGGCTAAAACAATTCTTCGATATGTCTTGTACTTTCATGTTTTGGATGATCATGCCTCTTCACATTTTTTTGTCTTTTGTTCCTCTAAGTACCTTTTGACTCGTTACCATCTTTTTCCGTTTCCATTTTGCCATCTACTCAAACTCTTCAAATAGGTTACGCACGGTTTCCCCTGATTAAAGCGTTAGACTTGCCAGGCCTTCTTTCCTCATTATTTGTTCCAGAAATTTCAGTTCTTTTTAATTGTTAGTTTCAGTTTCCTTATGATTCCGATTTTCTTTAAAACTTCTCCGTTACTCCATTTTAATGCCAGCACTCCCGTCGGTAGAACCACATTTCTGTCTCTTTAGGTCTCTTCTTCATTCGTGAAGAGATTATCCAGTATTCATTGCTATACAAGACATTAGATATTGCATAACATTTCAGTATATATTTCTTTGTTTCTAAGGAAATTTTAATATCTCTTAATTTCTGGAAGACATCTTTCTCCAATTCTATGCAACTTCGGATTTCTGTGCCACATTTTTACACAGAGAGTTAAATTTCTGTACCGGCTTTATTTTGATGTTGACAATACATATCTTACACATTGTGCTGTCTCTTTTCCTGGCTGACAACTATGCATTCTATCTTCTTATAATTAATAGTTAGTCTTTTCTTCTTGCTTTCCATTACTGCTTTATTTGAGAGTTCTATCATTTTTTTAAGTGTACCATCAACACAATGTTATCTGCGGATCTTAACAGTTAAGATTAGGCTGGTCTATAATAAATTCTGGTAGGTCTATGAATGGTTTCGAAAGACGACTGAATACAAAACAGTCTTGAAAGAGCCTGAAGAATATATCAACAGAAATGTTGTCTTTACACAATATTTGCAATATACAACGTAACAAATGAAGCACATCCATTGCTCAGTTCTGCAGTGTAGAAATTAAACCGAGCGCGTTCTTTTGAAATCGAGCGAGAGTGTTTTGATTGAAAATTCTATAAACGACCAAGATATGTTCTCAACGTTTGTCAATGGGATAATTTGATATAACTACAGAAAGGATATCAATTATTCTTACTAGTCATATCCAAGATTATAGAGAAACGTTGAGAATTACCGTAAATAAAACTGAGTTATGTATGATTTTCCTAACACTTGATAAACTGAGTTGTCATTGTTTCATTTTATTTTTTATCTGTTCATTGTTCATTTGTAATACATTAGTTCTGATTTCTGATTAAATCGGTCAGTTTGGGATAAACATGAATATTTTTCTAATATTGTCACCAAAGATATCCGTCATTCCTGTCATTGTCAAAAAAGATGTCAACCTTTACTCTCATTGTTAAGAAAGTCGGTCCGTTTGGGATATACTTAAATGTTTTTCTTTCATTTTTACTAAAGATGTCATTTTTTATCTCTCATTGTTGACAAGGATATCAATCTTTCATCTCATTGTTAACAAAGATGTCAATCTTTTATTCCCTTGTTAAAAAAGATGTGAGTTTTTTCTTCTCATTGTTAGCAAAGATGCCAGTCTTTCATCGCGTTAACAAATATGTCAATTTTTCATATCCTTGTTAACAAAGATGTCAATTTTTCATATCCTTGTTAACAAAGATGCCAATTTTTCATATCCTTGTTAACAAAGATGTCAATTTTTCATATCCTTGTTAACAAAGATGTCAATTTTTCATATCCTTGTTAACAAAGATGTCAATTTTTCATCTCATTATTTGCCAAGATGTCAATCTTTCATCTCATTGTTAATAATGATACGAGTATTTTTTCTCCTTGTTAACAAAGATGTGAGTTTTTTCTTCTCCTTGTTAACAAAGATCTGAGTATTTCTCATTGTTAACAAAGATGTCCGGCTTTCTTATCTTTGTTAACAAAGATGTCCGTCTTTCATTTCATTGTTAACAAAGATGTCAATCTTTCATCTTCTTAACAAAGATGTGAGTATTCTCATTGTTAACAAAGATGTGTGTCTTTCTTCTCATCCCTAGTAAGTCATTAAAGTTTGAATGTTGACTGCTTTGCAATGTTTGTCAAGATTCTGGATAGTTGTAGCTGATAAACCTAATGGAACACTTCCATTAGTATAGAGTATCAGTGATGTAAGCAATCCACAATGCGAAACATTTGCAGCATTTAAGTAAATTTCCACATCTAATCAACTTTAGAATCTCTTTCAGTGAAAAGGCGACTCATAACAATATAATCCTATTTTCATATTTGATAGTTTTTCCATCGAATCTTCTGAAACATCTTTCTCTATTCACCTTAAACCTGTCTTCCATACTAAAGATCACTTCGGCAAACTAGTGTTTGGCTTTGTAATAAGAAACCAATTATGCTTGTCTTCAACATTTCGGCAAAAAGCTGAAATGGTGTTCATTACACTCTAAAAACCCTGTTCAGACATTGTCTTAGCCAGCGTCGACTTCCACACGCAACTGTTTAAAGCATTTGTAAATTTCTTGCAACTATAAATGACTTAAACTATTCACCCGAGTCGTCTGTCATCGCTTAGTATGGGAGATTTGGAGCTTTCGAAATCTTGCTATTGTTTCTTTAAAATTTACTGTTAGTGCTCATCAAATCAAACAGAAAAAAAGGAATTTCTCTTTTCGCTACGACCGGAAGAGAGATCGAAACGTCTTGCAAGCTTGGAGAATGTCTGTAATATGGCTTTTAAGAATGGTATCAGCGTGGAATTTCGTATTTTTGGGGAAGTGTCTCAATACTGAAATGCAAAACTGATGCCCAATTTCTTTTGTCGTTTCTTTTTTATTATTTGTTTTGAATGCCGTGTCCTTTCAGGACGTGGGCGATCATAGTTCCACATATTTCTTATCTTTATTGTCATGACTTCTTTGGATACTGAATTTATTTCCTTTTTTTTAAGGTTTTGATTTCGGGATTGTCTTCCGCCTGAACTAACTGCCAACCAAGATTGAAGAGCCTACTCTATCTTGCTGTTTTATCTATAGCTTGGTGAAGAAGGGATATCTTTTTTAGGCCATTTGTACAATTTTTAAAGTCATTTGTACAAATTAACAGAGTAAGCTGAAACTTGAACTCAGTTTGCTGTTTCTATTTTTCACACCGATAACAGTTACGCCACATGCACCCGAAATGAGTTTCTGAATATAATCTTTAATTTCATAAAGTGTTTATTGTTTATTTTTTTATTGTAGAAATGGCCTTACAAAATGTGAACAGATAGTACAACTATTAATAATTTTAAAAAAAACTTGATCATTTAATGTTTACATCTGTTCTGCTCGAAAATCTATTGGGAAATATAAACTTCAGAAACATCCCTTGAGAGTAGAAAAAACACATTCTGTCCATCACCTCACAAAAGAATTTGTAATAGCCTACACTTGGTGAGGGTTCGTCTTTGTGCAGAAAAGTGAATCTCATTTAGAGAGATGTGAATTCAAATCAGTCGAATTACATGAACTTTAAAATGCAATGGACTTATTACTTTTTTACTTAAACATCGTTTGACTAAATAGCATTGAAAATGAAGAAAAAATCAGCAGAAATAAATCCTAAGCATAACATAGCTATGATACGTTGCGTGTTTAGTCAGAACTCCATATGTATTGACCTTACTCCATTTATCGAGGAGACAAGTTTGCTAATCCTTTTTTTTTTGTCAGATAAGTGTTCCGCGTCGTCTCGATTCTATTACATAAAAAATACATTCATTTAAAGCGATGACGGCAATTAATACAACCGATATTATCTCTACGCAGTTTCATTCAACTGCTGATTGGAGTTGTTCGTCTAACGAATTCTACACTTAATTTTGCCATTGGTACGAGAAATAAGATAGGCAACTTTTGTAATTTTTACGATTTCACCTAAATAAAGACTATGATTGTCATGGTAATGATACTGATCATTTCTTTTTGTAACTTTAATTAATTATTTTTTCTCTGAATTTCTCTTTTTATTTGTTTCCCGTCCTTAAAAGCGAACAGACATTATTTTCCCTTTATCCTTCGATCCAACACCCCATTTTCTAGGTTCTTATTTTCAAATGTTAGTATCATCTTTAGTGTCTTTTTCTTCTTCTTCTTCTTAAAAATTGAATGAAATAATAATAATAAAAAAAAAACCCTTTTGATGTTCCCCGTGACTCATTCTAAATTTTTCATTATTGTTTTCTTTTTCCCTTCACTGGGTAAATAACTCTCCCCTATTTTTCTTTATCGTCTGCTACTTCCTTCGTTACTGATATGTTGGTAGTGCTACCATTCCTCAGACGCCATTTTTTTGCATAATTATAATAGTTTGATATTTTATTTATTTTTTATTTATATTTATTATTTTCTGTTTTAAAGAATCTGGAATTAATGTACACGTATCATTCGGGAGTAACATTAATCATTGTCCAATAATTTCTACCTTTTCTTTTTCCGCTTTTGTTAATTTGATTTTACTCTTATTTTTAAAATTGTTTTTTGTTTGTTATCAAAAGTAATGGTCGGGGCTGTCCCTTTTTAAAGGACTGTTTCACTTGTTTTATCTTCTCGCATTTTTGTTTTAAGTAGAGAGAGGAAGAATTAGTAGCATTTAAATAAGATAAAAAGAATTTGATTTTAAAAAAATTGTTCATGTATTTTTTAAATTTTTTAAAAAGTTTATTTGTAAGATATGTTTGAAAGCAAAAATATATTTTTTTTAGATTTTTTTGTTCATTTGTGTGGGGACGGAATTAAAAAATTCTGCAGATTTTTAAATTACTTTTTTTATGTGAATTTTAGTCCATATTTTGGTATTTTTTTACATTCATAGTCATGTGGGTAGGGTTTGGAGAAGAATTAGACATTAAAAAAAATCCTGCAGATGGTTATCAAGACTATACTAGAGAATAAAACTCGTAGACATCTGTCATCCGTTTACGGCGAACGAGCAAAGTTATTAGTAAAAATTGGTAGGAACTCACGAAACCTTATGAGAGAAAACATTTATTTCTTTGATTCGTCTACCCCGACCATTATTTTAAAAAAAAAATATATTTATCATGCCAGATTGACTTAGTATTTTTCTGTTTAGTGGTGAATGAAAGATTTAATTAATCGTTTTGTGAGACAGTTTTTCTCAAATTCTTCGATTATATTTCCGTGTTGTTATGAGTTATTCTTTTTTTGATTATTTTTTTCCAAATTTTTTACGCTTGGTTCTTTTCCGGGCGTTATATTTCCGAATACCCTTACATTTCGTTCCTTCCTAAGTCAGCAGAAGTTTCGTGTATTTGTTTTGTTTGTTTTTTGTTTTGCAATTAGAGCTTTTGCTCTTTCTTCAGATCTTTTCTTTCTGAGAGGATTTGGTTAAACTCGAAATGGATGACAATCTCTAATCTTTCTCTGTCTTTTGGTCAGCCATGATGTTTCGTTGCACGAAAGAATAAGAAAAATCTTTTGCATCTCTCTTTCTCGTTTCTTTATATATATATATATTTTGGATCATTAGTTTTCTTTACTTTGGTGTGTGTGTGTGTCCGAGGTGGGGGTAGCAAAGTGACCGGACGTTGCGACGTCCTAAATAAAAAATCAGATTATTCATACGAACTCAGTGTGAAATTTTATTCCAGCGTGCTTATTTTATCTTGTTTCTGTTAAAGATTAAACAAAGAGAACAGGTATACTTTTTTCAGAAAAAAAAATCTTAGTTTCCATTCATTGAGCAATAAAACAGAAATTTAACATTATTTACTTATTAACTACGTAAAACTGAATACGATTGGATGAGACTGAACTGAAATTACTTATCTTTTCCCCAAAGTACAAATACTAGCGGAATTACCTGCGCCTTGCTGCATGTCAAGCATCTTTTGGTAAGAAAATGATGATTGATTTAAAATTTGTGAAGAAAAATGATGCATTTCAATGATCTTGTCGATGTGACCTCCATCTTCTGGCTTTCTCCTTCTATATTTTAGATAGGAGCCATTCCCTTGTTCTAATTTAAATCTAATTTAAACCAAAGGGGAAAAAATTCAGAGAATATGTATGGTTATGGGATTCTATCTCCACAACCCTAGGAGGAGTTCGGTAACAAACAAACAAACAGACAGAAGTTACAGCTTTATACATATATAAATATTTGTGACCGCACAAAGGTGAAGACATTAGAACTCCACCTATTAGACAAACATACACAATTACGAATACACATTACCATCCGATGCCTGCTTTGACATACAAGAATCTTGACAAACTTTCATACACATAGAATTATCTACGGTTTTTATGCACGTGGTACGTGACTGACGAGTGAGATTTGA
Source organism: Acanthosepion esculentum (assembly GCA_964036315.1). Lineage (NCBI taxonomy): Eukaryota > Metazoa > Mollusca > Cephalopoda > Sepiida > Sepiidae > Acanthosepion > Acanthosepion esculentum. Next base: position 4,602,310 of record OZ038501.1, on the reverse strand, counting down.
CCCAAACAAAATTGAAAAATAACAAAGTTATGTTTTTTGTTTCTATTCTCTCAATCTCTGACGAAGCTTTAATAAAAGTGAAACATGTTAGATTGATAAACGTTTCGTTTGTTCCTTATCTTACACACACACACACACACACACACACACACACACACACACACATATATATATATATATATATATATATATATATATATATATATATATATATATATATATGTTACACGAATCATTCATACAAAAAGCAGATAGTGAAGTTTATGATATAAATGACAAGAATCACTCTCGCAAACAATTTTTAATAAAATACATTAACCTCGAACCTATAGATGAATGTTATGATCCCTGTTTATAAATTCCAGTTGTATAAGGTCTTTTTTTACTACAAGCTTTCGATTGTTCATACAATCATGCTCAGGTATAGAAATAGATATGTCTTTTTTACATCCAGGTAATAACAGGACAACGAAAGTTAAGATGTACTCCGAAATCTGTTTGTGGAAATGTGTTATTGTTAACTGTGAAAAATTTTTTGGAGCGTGCGGTCGCAACGCTGAGGTTGAATTTTTTTTTTCATTTTGAATTGTGCGTTTTTGTACTAATATAGTAATATGAGAATTCTTTTGTAGAGGTAGGTTCTTTTCAGTCAATATGGCATGAACTAAATTGTTCAATAAATAGAGGAATGTCACCGTTATTATAAGAAATTTGCAAATCGGATCAGTTATTTTAATATCAAAATTGAACTGTACCACATACTTGAGATATATATATATATATATATATATATATATATATATAAGCAAACACATATTTATCCTCATGCGAGAAGATAGAATCCAAACTCTTTCAATATTGTAAATGAAACGAATCATCATAACTATATCGGGACAGATAGTTGGCTGCTGTGAAATTAGATCAGTTTCAGATCTTGTGTGCATAAACCATGATTAACAGTTACCTGATTTAACCAACCACAGCGTATCACTTCATTGACTTATATGTATGCCAGAATACAAATACAAAGAAAGACCGGTATACAAACTAATGTACTTATTGTTTCCATTCGTAATATTTTTGTTTTCAACTTAAGATTATAAGTGCTCTCCATCAAGCACGGACTCAAAACTCGTTCGCCGAATTTTTGACAGTGCCAAACGCAGACCTGAAGCGATGGGATACTACGCTTTATTACGATTTTCTTGATAACATAAACAATAGTGACCTGAACATCCCACATTCTGGCAACTTCAATTCGACCCTCAGTGTATTTCTTGAGCTTCTCAAATTCTTTGGCATTGATATTATGATCAACAGAAACAGGCACGTCAATGAAGTTTTGTTTTGTTTCGTTTTATAGCATATCAACCCCTTTGGGTTATTTAATGCCGACAAGATTTTTATTGCTGCTAATATTTTTTTCCAAAAATGTATTGCTGTAATCATTTTTTTACTTCAAAAATTCATTGCTGGTATTAAAACTTATTTTTACGCTTTCATAGTGTTCTGACCACAGTTTGGGGGTTAACTATTTGCCTATAACTGGGGCCCTTAACAGGTGCTACCACATCGGATCAGGGTGGACCTGGGAACACCAGCAATTAAGAAGTGGTTCCAAGCCCCTCAAAACTTCCTGATATGAGGCCTTGCTGTTGGATGTAATCTATCGTCTTACCCAGTAGCTTCAAGGAGGTGGTCTTTTTGGAAGTTGAAATTTTACAAGATGTTGACTTGGTTGTTCTCGGTTACCTCTGCTTTTTGGAAGTACCATTTCTCATCGATGTCATTATTATTATTTTTATTATTATTTTTTACAACAACAACATTTTTAAGTGAGAATCTAGCTTTCAAGATATGACTGGTTAATGTAAATACATTCAGTATCTTTTCGCAAGTGCATACCTTTTAGTTCGATTTTCTTTTGTAGGGTGGGGGTGCGGTTTTTAACAGGCAAATATTTATTGAAGAGTTTTGTTTATTGTGTGACATAATGACCTGAAGAAACGACTTCACGCATATTAACGTCGGATCTGGAAATGACTCGGGCGTCATTCAAAATCACCTGGCGAGAAGTTGTATCGTGGGCGCTGTGTCCCAGACACGGAAATTAAACCAATATAAATAAGGACCTCTGTGTAGAGAGATGGAAGGAGAGGAGACGGTGTTATCTACTTGTTATTACTATAAAAGTTATGTGTGCATGGGTGGTACTAAAGACTCAGAACGAGAAATCGACGAGCCGAGTTCGATATATTCACTTTCGCACAAATACCTTTGGGAAAAGTAAGAATTCATCTATTTTCCCCTCAGCTATGAGTTAAATAGTATGGCAGAAGGACTCTCCAGCTGTCAACCAGTATCGAGTTACTGCTTTTTGTAATTGTAGCCTAATGTAAACAATGTGAACCTATTATATGCGATGGATTAATTCCGACAAATGTTTTAATATATTTTCTGTTTATTGTTTATATTAGGCTACAATTTCAGAGCAGATATGATAGATCGAGAAAAATCGGCGAAGGTGTGTGTTTAAAAGCAGCAATTCGAGCTTCGCTAAACCGTAAGTCCTATGTAGCCGAACGGTCATAGCACGTCAGACTAAATGACGGTTCTGTATAGGATACATGTTTGATTCCTATTAGAGGACTCATACGTTATACGCAATTTATCGAATATTCTGGTTTGTAAATGTAATTAATATTATTTAATTAAAAAAACAGGGCATTTACTCAAGTGTATAAACAGACAATATATTAAAATATTTGTCAGATTTAAACGATTTCATATATGTCCAAATGTAATGAGAAGGAAAATAATATAAATTCTAACGTTCACATCATTAATTCAAAAGAGGGCTCACTGCCAAGGGTAGAGCAATCATTATTTATTATAAATTTTTACATGTGGACAAAAGCAATTACTCACTTACAAAGTTGCATTCTTGTTTCGATGCATTATGTGCTCGACTGGTGAGAACCAAATTCTATTAAAAAACAAGCTGCCTATGGTACGTCACTTTCTTAGGGGGATACACCTTAAGAGGAAACGGAGAGGGGTAAAGCAGGGGGTCTCTCAGATTGGGAAGAACTCGAGGAGCTTTAGGACCTTGATGAGGAAGAACAGTGGTTCCAGCGAGATGGTGTTCCTCCTCACATTGCTAATGTTACCATGGTTCTGTGAAAAGTTTGGAGAGCGTCTCACCAACAGCAAAGCAGAAATGGAATGGGCACCTCACTCGCCTGACCTGCCCCCCCCCCGACTTCTTCATCTGGGGGTTCCTCGCAGGTGCTCTAGGGGTCCTCTAGATATTTTTGGTTCATGCTTGAAACTGGATGCAGATCCTAAAATGTTATACTTTCACCTTTCAATAAATGTAATTTACATTACTGTGTCATGCGTGGTCTTTGATTTTTGTTTTAAAAATTGTGAAACACCCTATATATATATATATATATATATATATATATATATATATATATATATATATATATATATATAATGTGTGTGTGTGTGTGTGTGTGCGAGCAAGCGATTTTTAACTGGTTAAATCAGCGTTTCTCAACCTTTTTACCCTTGCATAACACTTAAAATAAATTACATGTCTCAAGGAACCCCGTGGCAAATATCATTGTATATATTTTTGAATAACTGGTTCGTTGAGTTGGCACTGACTAATGAAGGTGGTTTCACACTGGCGCCGTACAGACATCACTAAATATATTCCCAATAATTGTTATATTTTTTAATAACATAATAGGTTAGATAGGATGTTATCTACATTACACTAACCAAGAATATAGTGTGTGTGTTTAGTAATATTACGTATATGAAATTAAATAAAAAGTCAAAAGTGCATTAGCTTATCTCACCTGTTTTCGCGGAACCCTTGGGGACCTTTTACGGAACCTTAGGGTTCCGGGGAACCTCGGTTCAGAAACGCTGGCTTTTGTTGTAATTATTGATTTATTTCTACTTCAAAGTACCTTGTATTAGGCAGTATGTTGGATACACTTTTCTTTTTAATATAATCTTTTCATATGTTTAGAGAGGCCCATGACTAAAGACTCATCTAGTTGTGAATTACTGAACGCAATTCTCTAAAATGCTGTTGTGAAAAAAAAAAAAAGGATGCGTCTTATATGTCGGTAAATATGTGATAAATTACTTATAAAAATACACTGTCCCTCACACCATATGCACACAGCAAAAAGAAACCGCACTTAATATTTGTTAATGCTTATTTTCATGTCTGGCTGATGTTCTCTATTCGGAAAGTTGTCGCAATATAATCTTCCTTTCAGTTGTCTTAATTTGCGATTTTATAAGACCAAGTTAAGCTCAATAAATATCAGTAAGGTAAAGCTTATTTCGATTAATGTAATTCTCAGAATAATTATTCGGAACTTGTTCTAAGAACATTTATTTTTACATAGTATGAAAAAGCTCAGAATAAAACAGAGACAAAAATGCCTCATATATGTTTCAGCTTTTAGACTCAATCTTAGACTATGGTAGAATGTCTCTGAATGTTTTTGAGTAACTGGTGCTAAACAAAGTTAAAATGGGATTTTTTTAAAATGCAACATTAATGAGATGGAGTGAAACTAATAATAAAAAATAATAGTGAAAACGCGTTAGTTAAAAAGCATCGATAACATAACGATAGGACAACAAAAAATAAAATAATAAAATTAGTGAAAATGCCTCATCTAAAAGGCAACAAGAAAACGGTGAAATATATCCCTTTTTTCTGTTTAGTATTGGGTTTCCTGTAACTTCTAAAGTTTTCTTCATTCTCTTTCATACCCAGTAGAACATTGCGTTATAGTGGCATTATCGCCTTGCTTGGAATGAATTAATTAAAATAATAATAATAAAAATAATGAGAAAATTACAAACTGCTGTGGTTTGAAAGTTGAGATGACAAGATTGTTTGGAATTCAGGAAGAAAATGTCAAGGTGATTCCACCGGTGATAGATGCACTGGGATAAGTCCCATGAAAACTGTGTGACTTCCTTGGACAGCTGGGGATCCAATACCAACTTGCAGTCATTCAATAATCATCACTTTCAGGCACTGCACATATTTGAAGAAAGTCTTCACTGAGCTCCTTGTTGTGACTTGACAGATAACTTATTGTACTCGATGTATTCAAAAACTTAGGTTGTGTGACAAAACAAATAACAGTTATTATTAGTTCTTCATCAGAAAAAAAAGATGTAGTAAGCTAGCAAAAAAAAAATTAATTGTGAAAATTCCACATGTAAAAATTTCGAAAACGAATATATGTCCTGAGAATTTTCAGACCACAGCATTGGTGAACCTTGAGTTAAAGGGAAATAACTGAGACATCCGGAAGTGGCATGGCACGTGGAACTAGAACAATCTACACCGGTGGACAAAATAAAGTGTTCGGTTCGAAATTCCAATCACCTGTAGAAGGCCGAAGAGTACAACGGCCGAAACGTTGTGAACATGGCAATGAAGAGGAGGATAACAGCCCGATTAATGTAAATAATATAATAATTTTAGTAGTCTTGCAATTTACGCATTCTTAAATTATTTTTTTCTTTTTGCTAAATAAATGTATACGCTAGTATAATTTGAACCCATTTTTGCGAAACTTGTCAAAAAGTAACTGGACTGTCTAAAAATTTTGGACGCAATGGTATAACAACTTTGTTGTCAATAATTTCATAGGCACAAAATAGAAAATAAAAATAAAAATGACACCATATTGAAATGGCATATAAGCCAGTTGACATCCATCATGTTTTCGTCATTAGATCTTGGGTTGAAGTATTCTTCGCATCAAATTTACGATGAATGAATTAGTTTTTATCAGATGGTCCTGCTCTAAAAGCTGACAGCTCGTAAAGCGCCGGTTTTGAACTTGTTTTAAGAGTTCTACTTCACTTGAATAAAGCAGACGACATATTTTGTGAATTCCCGCTCT
>OZ038501.1:4556350-4591350 GCA_964036315.1 Acanthosepion esculentum | reverse complement strand
GTTTCCATCACTTTTGTTATTAAATATCCCACACTGTGATAATAGAAGATCTGTCAAGAACGGTAAAGTGTTGTAAGAACCTGAATGCAAATTTACTGTGGATGATCTAGCGATTACAGCACTTTCTATATATTTTCGTCTTTTAATTACAGCAACAGTTTTAATATCAAAATTGTGGTCAGTCACGTTACAGTAAGCAACTAATGCATTTAATGTATTATTTTGCAAAATATTCCTTTTGTGGTCATATAATCTTTTATTTAAGTTCTTTTATGTTTCTCCGATGTATTTCTTGTGGAAATTATTACAGGTAATAGATTAAATTCCTCCTTCAAGTTTTAGATTTTTTTTTTATAATTAAGTCTAGTTTCAGACGTAATTGTGAAAAATTTCATGTTGAATTTAGATAAATTCTTTTCCGTTATGGTTGTGATAGAGTTAGTGGGGAGAACAATATATTTTTTGTTTCGTTGGGTTTGTCAGGAAGGGCCACTTTTCTATTTTGAAATATTTTATAAATCTTTGTTTCGCATTGAATATGAAGTAGTTATAGTATTGGAGGGTCTCGAAAGTATTTCCGATGTATTTTTCCTCTTCATGTAAATAATAAGGGCTGCAAATTCTGAGTGCTCTTAAGTAGTATCCAGTGATTATTTCTGATTTTATTTTGCTATGATGGGAATTGAAATTTATGAGATCATTTTGTTAGTTGATTTGGTGGACACTAAGTTTTAAGCTACTGTTAACGTAATATCTCGGAAAGGTAGATTGTTGTTTTTTTCCATTTCATATTTAAATTCGACTTCGTTTAGTTTAACTACAAGATCAGAAAAATCCGAAAGGACCAGATTCGAAAAATTCTAAGATACATGCCATCACTCCCCTTAGGGGTGATCCCATTGGTAATCCAAATTTTTGTTTATAAAGATTATTAATAAATGTGAAATAGCATTGATTGGTAATGGGACGGCAGATTTTTATTATTTTAGTTATTAGTAGAGAGAGGTTTGTCTTTGATTGTTTTAGAAGCATTTTTTTTTAAAGATCTAAGCATTTTCTAACTGTGACGTTGGTGTAAAGGGATTTTATATCTAGATTATCATTTGTTGTAAATAAGCTATTTCCGACTTTGTGCTACGATTTTAAGAAAAAAAATTCTGTTTGTCTGCCTTTAAAATCCGTATTTGAGGTTTCAGTCTTTATCAGAGCTCGAACACCGACCTCTTGCCAATGGACAATTAATCAGCTCAGTAGATCTAGGTATATACTCAGTTTAATCTGGCAGTGAGGCACGCACCAAAATTTGAACTCCCTTCGCTAATAGTCTGCACGATTACTTTAACGTTCGGTACATATTACAATTATGTGGAATTCATTTTGTCAGCCGGATGAGTTATCCCCCTTATCTTTCTTTTTGAAATTTTTATTTAATTTCATTTATTTTTTAAGAGTTTTTTTAAAAATTGAAACCTTGTTGGTAATTTCGCCAAATTACCTGGGTAAATCTTTTTCAAGGGGGATTTGATTTTAAGCTTTTCAAGTGCCGACGACAAAAAAAAAAAAGAAAAAATGGAGAAATAAAATAAAAACGGAAAAAATTGACATATTTCGGATTTGTATCCAAAAGAATTAATTTTTTGAAAAAATAAAATGAAATAAAATGAATTAATTAAATGGAAAGAATGAAGTAACTCAATAAAAATATCAGTATTTTACATGAGGAACGTGAATAAATATACAAAAGAAAAAAAATTCTAAAGAAAAATACAATGAAAAATCTAAAGTATCCATAAAAAAAAAATACTGAGTCAAAATGAACGAATGTATTTTTTTAAATTTTCAATCTGGATAAGGCGCACAGTAGGAAAAAAATATTTCTTAATTTGAGGTGTGTATGTGTGTGTGTTTATGGGAGGGTAAGATGTATATAGAGAGTGAGTATTTCCCACCAGATTTGACTAAGCAGCTGATATGAAATGTATTTATTCATTTGTTTTTACTCGTGTCATTCTGGAATTTTGTTTTTCTCATAAAAGAGTTCCAATTTCTCTGTTATGTTTAGTCACAAATTAAATAGACAATAAAAATTCTTACTACTACATCTTTTCCATGCCATTTGTTTTTCAGGATTTAGGCATTCATGGCTCTCCGAACATACCTTTTCTTAATTATTTGTGAGTCGCTCTGACTTTTTTGGTAACGTATTGCAGTGTTTTCCCGTTGCCTTCTCCACGTTTTTTTTTTAATTATTTTTTTAACTCAGTGCTGTCGTTATCTTAGACTGGCTGCCACCCAAGCCTAGACAGTCTAATCAAAACTGCTATTTAACCCATACCTAGGGGATGGAGAGAAGAGGTGTATACCTAGCTTTTTTTGCAAGGGTATTTGTATGAATGTGAATATAATAGACTAGGCTACGCTTTTCGGGGGGATACTTACCGACACTGGTATAAATCTCAGCAATGACTAACTTTTGTCAAATGTAAACTGGGTCTCCGTCTTAAGACAACTTTTTTTAGCCAAGTGTAAATCAGTCGGAATTTAACTTTCAAGTAAAGTGTAAACCGAACTTCGTCTCAATTTGAATGAGTCAAGTGTAAATCGATTTTAGCTCACCTTTTTTTTTGTCTAATCTAAACCTGACCTAGATCAATTTTTTTGAGTCAAGTGTTTACTGGTGACAGTTCAATTTTTTTTGGTCAAGAGTAAATTGAATCTTCGTTAAAGTTTTTGACTTACGTGTAGAATCGAATCCTATTTTGACTTTCGACCTATCATTTGATTTTTGTTCTATAAGATTTCTTTATATTCCAGATTAAGTAACCCATAAGATTTGATATGTCATTAAATTAACCAATCAACTAAACTATCTTAATTTAAGCTCAATATGGAAACGTCATTTTCTTCTAAACTTCTCATATTAATACAGAGTTACGAGTGTTTTATTTCTAATATTAATTTTCTTTCTTTTCTACAAATATTTTCATAACAATTGTTCTGATGAGCTTTTTTCTTGGTGATTCGACTACATTAAATTAAGTATGCTATTAGATTGGTAACTCGGTCTCGTCGTTTTACTGTTACTCTACCCAGATGCAACCGTTTGTTCTATTCTGATAGTTTCTTTACTCGCAATTTTCGCTTGTAAAACTCCCTTCAGATTTCTTGCTTCCCTCATCAAAAATTTAAATTCAATGTCAATTGCCATCTTCTGTCTTCCTGAACCCTGTTCTTTTATTATACTTTCTTCTCACTTAAGTCTCTTCTCTTTCTCTTCCAGTAAACCATTGCGTCTTAGTGGTATTATCGCCTTGCTTGGGGTGAAATGAGATTGTATATAATATGTGTGTGCCTGAATTGGGATCAAATATATTTCGGAATCCGACACAATGATAGGATAACGTTTCCTATTTGTTCCTTATCCTATCCTCTCTCTCCCTCTCTCGCTCTCTCTCTCTCTCTCTCTCTCTCTCTCTCTCTATATATATATATATATATATATATATATATATAAATATATATAAAGAAATATAGTTTTAAGGTGTGCTATATTTCTGGGATAAAATGCTCAATATCAGAGATAGAGCGTATGTAAATATAAATATAAAAGTGAACATTGAAGTCAACACTCAGAGGCGACAGGCTGTTTCATGCTGGACGCAATATTGCGTCCAGCATGAAACAGCCTGTCGCCTCTGAGTGTCGACGTCAATGTTCACTTTTAAATCAGAGTGAATAAATGTATGTAGTATATGTGCTTAGCTGGGTTTTAATCTGAAATTTTTACTGTATAATGTTTAATCTATTTAGCACCGAATTATGTGCATTGACAAGAAAGAATAGGGAAAAATAAATATTTATTGTGGAAAACGAAAGCTTTTTTTGATTTCCATCATTAGGTTACAATGTACTGAGGTAAACGTCCAACTCCTTTTCTTTACTGTTAAAGACCAGTGGCGAACTGGGTCGAAAATTTGTACCCCGGGGAAACTTGTAAAGGGTCCTAATCAAAAGAACCCACTTAATCCCAAAACAAGGAACTGACGATATCTTATCTACTGAAAGAAATTATAGCATCAAAAAAGCCTTATTTAATTCTTCCCAACCTCTACGCAATATTTTTCTTTTAGATTTTACTTTTTTTGGTTATTTCTTAAGTGATAGACCATTACTTTGGGACCCACTGGGAAATTTCTCGTTATACCGGTGGGCAAATTTCCGTTTCAAAATGCTTTGTATTTTATTTGTGTAGATTATTCGTTCATATTTGCTTCACCGGATTTCTCGCGAAGGAAAAAATACCCAAAATAACCACGGAATGAATATTCGAATAGAATAATGTGTCCCAGTGCATATGTCCGAAGAAGTGAAGTTTCATTTTTTTAATTTTTTAATCTTTTTCGTTTTCATGTTCTTATGTGCTTTCTTTCTTTACCATCCAGTTCAGTACCCTGGCTATTACGATAAACTACATCCGGCAGGAGCGTGTAACCACATTTTAATTGCTGTTGTTCCCAGGTCCACCCTGACCCGGTGTGATAGCACCTATTAGGGTCCCAGCTATAGGCAAATATTTACCCCCCCCCCCAAAAAAAAAATAAACTGGGGTCAAAGCACTATGAAAGTATAAAAATAGATTTTTATAGTAAAAATACCAGCAATACATTTTTGGAAAAAAACATTACCAGCAATGCATTTAACTCTCCACAAAAACATCTCAATGAAACCTGATCTACAAACTTTCTTACAAAAATACATATTCTATTCATACGAACCTATCCTAAAAATCTTGTCAGAATTAAATAACTGATGTAATGGAATATTAATTTTCCAAGCATAGCTTAGATGTGGCACAAGGCCGAAAGTAGGGGGCACCCAGTGAGGTTCGAACTCACTACACAGTCGCAATTGTTCTAGAGAGACAAGCTTGCAAACCATTACACCACCTCGAGGTGCCCCAACTGATGTAATGGAATAACCAGTCACCCTATGAATGATTACACTATAGGTAGTAAGTACCTATAAAGTTAACTGTCTACGAGAGACTCGAGAAATAGTGAGAGCGAGACGACGCAAGCACGTCCTACCTTCCAATTAGTGGCGCTCTCAACTAGATTGACCTGTGTGTATACCTGTACCGTATTTCATGTTGTACTGGTTGTGTACAATAAACCTTTCTTCCATTATCCGCCTGGTGTTAAGTCTTTATTCCCTTAGCACGGAATATAACAATAACCCACTGAGGTTCATATACTGTAAAACAAAATAAACCAAACCAAACAGTTTAGAGGAATTTATGTTCTTTCTTTCTTTAAAAATACCTTTTTCTTTTTTCATTTCGTCATGTTCCTACTTCCTTACCTGCGACGCAGTGTTGCGATACAACACGCACCCCCAGAGAATTGCCGGACCAAAGCTTTGAGCCGACTATCAACTGACCAAGTGCACATTTCATCATTATTGAAAATTCAAACAAAAACATAAATGTTGAACATCCTTTAGTTTATGAAAAATCCTTTTGTTTCCATTTATCACCTGTCCTATAAGCTAGGTGATCTGCTCCGTCCTTAATCCATTCCTGGTTTTTCCTACTTAATACCTTTCTTATCGAAAAAGAAATCCTTCAGCGACACTGGCACCATAATACTTTTGGATTATGGCCCCTACTAATCTAAGATTATGGTATTCTCTACAGCTTTTAGCAATTTGGGAATAGTCTTTATGTAGGTATCGGTTCTTGTCGTAAGTGCAAATACATTTATCCATCTAACTTAGGAAGCAGGATTTAGAGAGATTACTTGATTATAATGGTCAACAATGTTAATTCTGGATTGGAATCTCTAGTCTATTATTCTTGGCCCGTGTGCCCATAACGTAATCTTTCTTTCCATATTCTTCCGAGATAAATTCGTGAATTTTATGAAGGTATCATTTTCTGACATTGCTAGCCAGTTTCTGTTGAATATAAAGAGTGCTGAGTGAAACGTTTGCTCACATCGAACGAGCAGCTTTTCATAAAAGCCAAAAGCAGAAAAACGTTTTCGTCACAACTTCAACGGTTTGCTTCGACGAAGACGCCATAATTTGATCATGTTCCGAATATTCCAAAAATGTCTGAGTTTTATGTCAGTTCACTAAATCTAAATGAGCGAATCGATTCTTGTCTTAATTTTGAATATCCAGGAATAATGTTTCTTCATGAAACATATTGCTCGATTTACGAAGACATCTTCGCTTTCAGACATTAGAAAATGTATTTTTTTTTTACGCTGACCAGAAAATAAAGTTAAATTTTCAAGAGGCAAAAGCAATAAAAATAAGACTGTAATTGTGCTTTTAAATAATAAAAGGACTTGTAGACTTGAAACACCAACGGCAACTATAACGTTTCCTTCTCATCATATGACAGTAAATTAAGTTCTTCATTATTATTGCGGACATGAAAATGGAGATTAATGTTTATCTCTCTGAGTTGATTAAAAATATGATGGAACAATTTTTAAAGGCGTTTCCAATAAAATTCATCGATGCCATTTATCAAATTTTATTTATATTTATTAATATTTTGCTTGTTGACTGGAATACAGATAACGGCAGGGTTGAAACTATTTTGAATCTTAAAATAATTACGATTTACCATGCACACATTTCACATCGTTGTGGAAAAAATATTAAAAAACGTAACTATATTATACAGGGTGCGATGGATAAACTGTCATCTAAATTGCACAAAATGAAAATAACATCTCATTTTAAGATATGTTTACCCAAATTACACAAAAGTATCTTGATATACTAAAGAGTAGATTTATTCAATAAAATCACCATTGGCTTAAAACACGGCCTCCAGACGACTTCGGAATCTCCTGCAACTATTCTGGACGGTCTTATAGAAACATTCACCAACTTAAACAAGTTGGTGAATGCTTCTATAATCGTTGCCTTCAGTTCATCTTTGGTCTAACAAGGAGTTTTGTTCGTTCAACTGTGCCCCACACATAATGATCAATGGGTTTGCAGACTCGGGAGTTAGGTGACCAGATTTAAGGTCAACCGGCTAAGTCTATGCCAGAAGTAGTCACTGATATGCTGTAATGTACGAAATCTGCAGCTTGCAGGTCAACCCGTTGATGCACATGACTTCTCTGATACTTATGTATAACTCTGCGTGTAAAGTCTATTTTGATATCTGAGGTGAGTCTAGTACATATTGTGGTAATCACTGATTAACTTTTCTTCGGTTTCTTATAAAATTTGATTCACATCATCTGGCATTTCTGGGCTTGAATCACAGGCTACATATAGATGAGATATGTATGAAAATGTTTCTTTTTCTTTTAAGTTAGTTCAGTACGGCTCACATGGTGTCCAATTTAGCATCTGGTTCGATGTGCATTGTGTGAAAACGCAACTACTGGAATTTCTCGTTAATTAATTAGTTCGTGTTAAAAACATAAAAAGATAGATATTTTCAGTATATAAATATACTGTGCCAGTAATTTAAATGCCGTAACTCTGGGCCAAGTTGTAATCAGAGGAAGGCCGAAGAGCACTATTGGCGGATTTGCTGCATCAACTGATGTTAATCTGGTCTTTGCCTTATCTTGGAGTTTTTTTTCTTTTACATCTATTGACTTTTCCTGGAGTTTACTTCTCCCTATTATTATTTTTTTTTTGTTCTATTTTTTTTTTGTTCTTCTATTACATTCTATTTTCTTTTCCCACAATCTTTGTGACTTATCTTTTTTCTTTTCTTTCTCTTCGTCTTATTTTATCTGCCTTTATTAATTCTATCATAAAGGACATAATCAATCGTACACTTTCTTTCCTTTCCAAAAGGCCGTAAAGTCTTTCCAACATATTCCAAGCTAAGAAATTAGACTTGACAGAGCAATGCCACATTTCTTTGCTTTTCATTTTGTTATTTTGTTTTCATTCGTAACTTTTTTTTTCCTTCATCAGTCATAATACGTTTATTCATTTGCTTCTTTCATTCTTTTTCCTTTGTTCTTCAATTTTTATTCCTTCTTTTTGACACTTTTTTGATTTTCCATTTTTTTCACTCCTGTACATTTTTTTTTTCAAATCATCCTTTTATTATTTTTCCTTCTCTTTAACCCATTAACCTTCGTTCTTTCTGAGCTCATGTTGAAACACTGGTTCCAGTACGATTACTAAAGTTAAGCAACGTCGAATCTAGTCAGTACCTAAACTGGTGACCGCTTGAGAATACCAAATGCTGTAAACATGAATGTGCGGGTGGTGCAATGAATAATGGCTCAGAATTGTTAATTGGAGAGCCGAGTTCCAATTCCATTTTTCATTTGTTATATTCACTTAGGCATAAATACCGTTGATAAAGGTATGTACCCGTCTCTTCTACCCCAGCCGTGGGTTAATTAGTAAGACTTGTATAACTGAACCATTATTAACTAAAATAATTATTACAATCTAAAAATCTTTTCTGACTTTAAATAACCTGCAAAAGGTTGATAAGCCATAAAAAAGAATCAATCAATTCGTTCTTTCCTTTTTGATTTTTATTTCGTTTTTCTTTTTTCTTTTTTGCTTTTTCATTAATTCACTGATTTTCTTTCTTTCTTTCTTTCTTCATATTTCCTTTTTTACATTCTGTTTCCTTCACTCCCGTTTTCTTCTTTCAAAACGTCTTTTTTGTTCTTATTCTTTCCTTCTAATCCTATTTTTTCTTCCTCATCCTTTTATTCTTTCCTTCCTTCTTCCTTTGTTTTGTTAAATCTACAATTTTTATTTATTCCCAAAGACAATAAGTCCGATCAAATATTACATTCTTTCTAACTTCAACTTCCATTTTTCCTTTCCTCTTTCCCCTCTCAAATCCAACACGTTCTGTCCGGCAAAGCCCATATTGATCCTTCACTGATAGAGTTCTGTTGATCAAACGAAAGATTTTAACTCATTCACTCTCGTATCCCTACTAAGCTAATCACCTCTGACTTCGATCTGTCGACAAGTATGTATGTCACTAAACGGCTCAATGCACTAGCGCCAAGGAGTTGGTCACTTACATCGAAGTCAATGACCACGGGACTTCTTTCATTACCAGAAGTTCAGCCTACACGCCGTCGTCTATACGAGGAAAAAAAGTAAACAAACAAATTATCTAAAAGGGTAGGGATATAAAAACAAAAACGATTTGCTTCCCTTGGTAAATCTCTCGAATGAAAGATCATGCGAGGTCAAACAGCAATAGCAAACATTTGTTAATCCTGTAGATGTAACATTTGCGAAACGTTTTTTTTTTTTTATTGATTTTAGCTTTTTTTTTTGTTTTATTTTGATATAAACATACACAAAAATTACATATATATATATATATATATATATATATATATATATATATATATACTGAAAAATCAGGGCATGACTTTGATTAAATATTCATAAATTATTTATGTATTTATGTATGTATGTATCTTTTTCCTGTAGATTTTCAGGATGTGTGGCGCCTTTGAGATATTTCCTTAGATAAACTCATTTGTTTAGAATATGCTATTGGTTTTATAAATTTTTTTTCTGTTCATTCTGAATATTTATTCGTTACCAATCTCTCATCTGATCCATTCATTGAATTTTTATCGGTAGGGATCTGCATATTTTTTGTTTCGTGTTTCGTTTAATCTCCGAGTTTATATTTTCGTTTTACTTTCTTCTTTTCTTTTTTTGTCGGTCTCTGCTAATGAAGGTAGAAAAGTATCCTCTCTGAGGTGGTTAATTATATAAAATGCAGAACGGTTCGTTTCGCTGAAATTTATCAAGATGAAACCAGCGACGCAGAAAAAAAAATAGCAAACAAACATGGCGAAACTTATCGACAGGGGTAAATATAAGCATCGAGAATTTTCGATTGCGTTCGATGAATCGAATTTTAATCTCAATTGATTGAAGAAGAACTAATTGAAGTCATTATCGTTATAAAATCCTGCTGGCATTTTTATTTAAGAATGAAAAACAAAATTCTGAAACTCACTCATTTGTTATACATTCGCATAACTCTGCTTGTAGAAATTTAATTCCGTTGTAGAAACGTACCCTACATTAAGTTATTAGGTCGATGCAAGCATTTAACATTTTTTCAAAAGAGTTCATTGCATCATAATTCAGTTTATTAAAGTTTATTTTCAACCTATCTTTTATCTAAAATGTGTACTCTATCGTTAAAAAATAGTTCAATGGATTTTTCGGTGTCCTGACAGGGTTGGAACAATTGAGCAGACAATGTGTGTTGCTTGGAATTAAAAATAAATTAGATCCTTAAGATAGCAGACCTATAGATTATGCTGCACGTAGAAGAGCCTGCACAAAATGCGGGCTACCTGCAGCACGATAGACGACCTGGTGGGACCCACAATGGGTACTCAAAATAGTCAATGTTTGTGTTCATCAGAATAAATTCGGCGACTGATCGCATACAAAACATGCAGTTTTGTGTAGGCATGGTGGACGATCTCCTCACAGATGAAGACAAGACTTCAAGCAACACAAATGTGGTTCTACAGAAGGATACTGAGAATACCATGGACCGAAAATGCGAACAACAAGGAAGTTTTAGAGGAAACAAAAAGAACACTTATACACATCAGGCAGAGACAGTTGACATTTCTAGGGCACATAATGAAGAAAGACGGCTTGGAAAACTTTATACTCGCATGACAGATTCAAGGGAAGAGAGATAGAGGAAAACAACGCATAACCTACCTAGCAAGCTTGAGGAAATGGATGGTGGAACAAGGTTTAAGAGAGATAGCAAAAAGATAATTTATTGAGCTACAGACGGCAAGAAATTGTGGAGAGCCATGATCGCTAACGTCCGATTCAACTATTTCTCTGTCTTTGTATCTAATTAATCCTTTTTAACTCTTCGTAGAAAAAGAAAGAATTTTCTCGCCATCCCTTTTCTCTTTATCCTTAACTGTCTCATAAACAGTAATTTATTAAAAAAAAAAATACTCCAGCGACTCACGACTAATTTTCTACGATCAGTGTGACCCTTCACATTTTTAAATTGTGCAGGCATGTTTTACTGTACTGCATTTTTATGCTGTGGACGGACGTTATCAGAAAAGCATGGTCGGTGCCCAGAAAAATGAGTGTGTTCAAATATATTATTCAAACAGGCGAGTTACTTTTTGCAAGGTTGTATAGTAAAATTTCCATGGTTGCAATTCGTAATAAGGAATTACCTTTCTTTGTTCAAAAACACCCAGGAGATTCTATTGAAGTTAAAATGTTCTAGCTATAACTAGGATTTCCCTCGTTTCTCAGCCGTAAGATTACCATCAGCCAGCAAGTTAGATAAAGCAAAAACGTTAAAATCTTAAGGAAACTTTATGCAGTAATTGGTTAATTTCGTTGTTGTTATTATTATAGAATATATGATAAAACACTACATAAAGAAAAATTCCTATGGCCCGAAGTGAACTAGTAAATTAGTTTAAAAAAAAAAAAAGAAGACCCACAACATTAAATTTTGGGGGTGATTCTTCGAAATTCCAAAAGTGACCACAAACTTTTGAACTATAGTGTGTGTGTGTATGTATATATATATATATATATATATATATATATATATATATATATTATAAATTAACTGATTTAAAAATATGATTCCATCACTATACAGGAATCACCATGTTTCAAAAACAGAAACTAAAAACTTCAAATTTAATTATATAATTAAATTAAAGGCATTAGTTCTGTTTCACCATCAAGCGAATTTTGGAATAACTTTTGAAATTTACTGAATTTTAAAAGCACATACATATAATACATTTTACTATAAAATCTATATATATATATATATATATATATATATATATATAAAACATGATAGAATAAGGCACAAATAGGAAACAACATGTTTCGCTTTTATTTAAGCTTCATATTCTGGTATTTTTATTTTTGTCATTGTTTAAGCCGATCACACGTGTATCTGATCTGTTAAGCAGCGTTCGTGTGTCTAATTCATGTGTGTATAATAATTCTTATTTGTCAACGCGGGATTCGGATGATAATGTGTATTCATTTCAGTGCGTTTGAGCCTCTAGTAAGTATTTTCCTCTGTGTTTGGTGGTTGTCTGTATATGACATGTTATCAGCAGAAAGAATACTTTTGTTTTTCAACAAAGGTTAATTTCACAGTCCACTCTGACCACCATTCGCCTTCTGTTGACGATACTTATCAGCCCAACGTTTAACTGTTGTGTTTAAAGGGCAATCCTCGTGGTAGACATTTTGCATGCAATCAGATTTCTTGCCGAGTGATCAGTTTTTGATTTAGTCAAAAATTCAATAACAATGCGATACTTCAGTTTCTGATTCTAATTTTCGTCGGTCATCGTGAACGGCTTCCGTTTTCTTTTATTGCTTCTGACAAATCGCAAGAAAATACTGAGGACAAAGAAAATGGTGAAATTTGTTGAAAACGATATATAACAAGAAATGTATTATTAGACATTTAAATATTTGGAAACACTGTTATGCCAATCACATTCGGGCTCAAAACTTTCGAAACGTTTCTGAAATAACTTGGAACTGCTGAAAAAAAAAAGCAGCCCACTTCCCAAAATCTGATTCGACCATATTAGAAACTTAGTTATGGTGAAAACATTTCAGCATACCCGCTTATATAAAGTTTCATTTTACGGGACAATAAGCCTTCATATTTAACTAAGGGCGTCATTTTTTTAATGATAACGTTAATCTAATTTATATTATTATTATCATCATTATTATTATTATTATTATTATTAATCAGTGAGAGAGCACTACGCCATCAGTATTATTATTGTTATTATTATTATTAAATGAGAAAGTACCACGCCATCATTTTTATTATTATTGTTATTATTAATATTAATGAGTGAGAAGAGTACCACACTATCATTATTATTATTGTTAATGAGTGAGAAAGACTTCGCCATTATTATTATTATTATTATTATTATTATTATTATTATTTTTATTAATGAGTGAGAGATCACCACGCTATCATTATTATTGTTAATGAGTGAGAGAGCACAACGCCATCGTTATTATTGTTAATGAGTGAAAAGAATTACGCCATTATTATTATTAATGAGTGAGAAACTACTACGCCAATATTATTATTATTATTAATAATATTAATGAGTTTTGAATATACGCCCTTTAGCGCTAGAGGGCGTCGTCAGTGATGTTCTGATTTGGATCATTGGGCAGTTTCGGGTCTTTCAAACATCATACTGACCTCACCAAGTCGACCCCATCAGAGCTGATCGGACTCTGATACGCCCTCTAAAAAATGCTTGCAGACACTGACTTCTATAATATACCCCGTTATCACGCATTTGATTGGATGTTGACCAATAGCCAATCACAATGGTATGTGCTCTATTTAAGTTGTTTGCGGGGAATTTTTAGTATTTCGCTGATGTCTGAATCGAAGTCGTGCCAAGCTTTTTTGTCGCCGGCCGCTGGCCATTTGATCTTCTTCCGAAATGTCTCAGATGGTAATTCGGTTGATACTTGTGCCTTTGCTTATTGTTAATGAGTGAGAAAGACCACGCCATTATTATTATTATTGTTGTTATTAATGAGTGAGAGAGCATCACGCCATCAAAATACTCATCATGACACCCAGTCTAATAAGGGTATATGTCAAACGCGTGCATCACGACGATTTTTTTACACTGAGGTTTACCTTGTACAGGAGCCACTCGAGGTAGAAGGTTGCAGATTAAAGGACAAAGTTTATGCAGATATGTTAGGAAGATAATGATTGACTCTAGATTTGAAGAGGTTAAGATTGTAGTGATGAGGAAAACATCCTCTAGGGAGTCGGTGAGCAGTGGTTCGCTAAATGAAGCTACTTCAGTGGAACTTGCCTTTCACCAGTGAAATACGTAGAGAGTGGTTCGCTACAATGGGTGTGACATCGCGGGTGGTAACCTTGAAGGTTAGAACTGGTGAAACTAAGGAATGAGAGAGGGGTAGCTTGATGGAAAATAATTTGTCACTCAAAAGGACGCGAAGACGCTTTTGGAATCTATCGAGACTGGAAAGCGAGGATTAGGCAACTTCTACCCAAATATGACAGCAGTACTCCATTTTAGGCCTGATCTGTTTCTTGTAAAGGTAGAGTATAGAACGGGGTGTCAGGTAATTTGTGGGGCAGTGCAAGGAACTGACCATTTTCCTGCATCTTTAGCGATGGACCGTATGTACGAGTTCCATTTGAGGTCTGGGTTGTGTTTGAGGACCCAATAGTCAATCAAGGCACGAGAGGCCTCCCTGGCGGAACATCCATTCATCGTGATTGGTGGTTAGTTCAGGGTCACATCGGTGATGATGAAATGTAACGTGTGGTTTTCTAGGCACTGAATATAACCAGCCCCCCCCCCCCACCGAGATGTTAGATCTAGATGGGAGGAGAGATCCGCCACCAGTCTCCGGTCATCACGAGTTTGGGAAGTACACCCATATAGCGATTTTTTCATAAGATTTGTTCGAGATATGGTGACAGGCTTTGATAAAAGTAGCGCATAACATTGTAGGTGGGGCCCAGTTTGAAATATCTTAAATTCGGGTAACCCAGTCCGATCAGACGGTTTTTTGATTGAAAGTGTTGCCAAGTATGTAGATGTGACCCCCAAGTCGCTTTGCGTGTCTCGCCTTTCCGATGCTCCCGACAACTTCCATGAACGATGTTGTATAGTCGACTTATGGTCAAACAACTGACAAGCAAAATCGTGCTAATGAATGTGATATTTACTGTAGCTCATCTTGATTCGCCAAAGCAAAGTATGTAAATGGTAAAGCCTCTAATCAGTTAAACTCAGAAGCCTTGAGAGCCTCTGGTGTGGCATCAGGACATATATATATATATATATATATATATATATATATATATACTAGCAGTATAACCTGTTTTCGACCGGGTGTTTCATTACTGGGAATTTTTGGCGTTCAATTGGACCAGTTTAAGTTAAACTCAATCCACCCGAAAATCAATATTAATAAAAACAATCAGGTGCAATTGAGGCACATTCCCAAATGGGGGTTAACAATATGAATGGCGGGTGGCTCTGAAAAGGCCGATTTTGTGTTCTCAATCTTGCAAGGAAGGAACCTCTTCCATGGACCATCATAATAATAATAATAATATACGATAATTTTTATTTATAATTTTTTTTATAATTCTTATAATCTTTTGCGTTAGATTTCAACTCTCTAAATTGATTGGACGCTGTTTTTACAGACATTAAATTTTTGCGCCAAGTGTAAAAAAATCAGTTTTTTCAATTTTTCACCTTCAAGGTTGTCATTTCATCCAGCCAGTTTGGACTCAAAACTGGCACTGAAGAATTATCTATCAAACAAAAAATAAAATTCATCGAAATCGGATGAAAACTGGAAACGCATAAACAATATTCGATCACACACACATACATACAAACGCATATTTTGAGAATTATAGATATAGATTGTTGTTGCTATTATTAGATGCCTTTCCATTCTGATTAGAATGCTGATCCTGACTGATCTCATTCATACTTCGTGGGTATCTTGTATACCATAATACTTTTCGCTCTTATTCACCTTCGTCTCGATTAATCCTTTGATTGAATAAAGTGTTATTCGTGTAAAAGCCATCTGAAGAGGGTAGGAGGGTGAACGGCCGAAGCTTTGGGAGTATAACAAAAAAGATGAGCCTACTACACCAAACGGAAAAGCATATAATAATGATAAATGCCTCATCTCAAATAGACCAATATAAAATGATATTTTATTAATTACGAATAAACAGGAGTAAAATAGAATATTTTATCAGTTCTGGTAAAAGTTTCGTTCAATCTAAAATCCGTTAACTCGGACTCCATTAAACTGAGGAGTTTATTATATATATATATATATATATATATATATATATATATATATATATATATATATATATATTCATTTGCGCATCGATTTTTGTAGGACCGTATCAGTTACCAGAACAGCCCTGCTCTAACCCCATTCAGCTCAGAAAAGTCCTCCGTTTGAAATTCTTTATCGCTTACCCCTCCCCGACCTTCGCCAGAAGGCACTGCTGTAATTCTGTGTCAATATTCCGGTTGTTCTCTGCAAATCCGCCCTAACAACATGTATCTATCTTTGACTGTCACAGGCGGTGAAATATTCTCTTAATATCTACACAGACAGTACATTAAGTCAGCATCTGCAGACCTTGAAGCTATAACTCAACAAAGAATTGATCTATATGCTGTTAGCCTCTTTCACATTAACATCAATATATCACGTATCGCAGAAACACTTCTACAAATATATGCTGCGTATTACACACACATATATATATATATATATATGTGTATGTATGTGGCATAAGTTTATATATATATATATATATATATATATATATATATATATATATATATATATATCTGGGTGTGTATGTTCTCGAATGTACATGGAAAAATCCAGAAATATATGTGTGTATGTAAGTACACGTATGTTCTCATATGTGTGTGTGGAGATGTGTAAAAATCAGATATAGACAAAATAGAACTGTAAAAATGCAATTTGAATTTTTCATATACATACATACATACATATATATATATATATATATATGCTCTATCTCTGATATTGAGCACTTTTACCCATAAATATAGCATACCTTAAAACTATATTTTTTTATTATATATATATATATATATATATATAATGTGTGTGTGTGTGTATGTTTATATAAATGCGTATGCATGTTATCATATTTGTGGTTATGCTCGTATATATATATATATATATATATATATATAAACGTGCAAATATGTGCATTGTGTTTGTTCGCACGTACACATACGTACGTGTGTACAGTCGTATATATATATATATGTGTGTGTGTGTTTGTGTGCATATATGTGGCCATGTAAATATATGTGTGTGCAAATCTAAATAAATAACATTCACAGAGACACACACACACACTATATAAACCTACTCGTAGACGTAGACACATATAATACAACTTGTCTTATAGCTGTTACACTTGCATAGAAATTTCACACACGAAATGTACCAACTGTTATGGGATACAAGTAGTCTTTCTGCCCTCTGTATATGTGCGTAATGCAATACACGTGTATGTAGATACCAGATGTCCGCACATTTCGTCGAAGACGACAACCAATGTATCTTTTCTCGCGTAAATATTACCTTTGTCTTACATATGTATGTCTGATAACATTCGATATTAGCAGCTTAGAGCTATAAAAATGTACAAGAAAACAAAAATAGGATCTTAAAATATGTTTGGGTTTTTGCGGGTGGGGTGCTTAGGCGAGCGATTTCTTTTTTTTTTTTTTATCCAGCCAGCATGGAGATATAAATAATTTATGTTAAATATAGGACTGGAACAGATAGAAAGACAGTTTTTATATAGTCAGAAAAGGGGAAATTTAAATAAATTGTTGTGTTGTGTGCGTGCCAAATGGAAAAAGAAATACGAAGCTGTTGGAAAAATGGCCTTCTGTTCTTTATCAACTTTCATCCCGTCTATCTATCTATCATTGATATGAACTATCTGTCTATCATAGATATGAACTATCATATATACGAACGATCTATCAATTATCTATCATAGATATGAACTATCATATATATAAACGATCTATCATAGATATGAATTATCTATCATATATATGAACGATCTATCTATCACTGTCCATATTTATCTATCTTAGATATGAACAACCTATCTATCGCTGTCCATATCTATCTATCTTAGATATGAACAACCTATCTATCGCTGTCCATATCTATCTATCTTAGATATGAACAACCTATCTATCGCTGTCCATATCTATCTATCTTAGATATGAACAACCTATCTATCGCTGTCCATATCTATCTATCTTAGATATGAAAAACCTATCTATCGCTGTCCATATCTATCTTAGATATGGACGATCTCTCTCAGGCTTTTTTTTTATCTATCTATCTATCTATCTATCTATCTATCTATCTATCTATCTATCTATCTATCTATGTCCTCCTGGACAGAGGAAACCGTCGTTAGATCCGACGTGATCTAGACTAACTGAACTACACTGAACTTAGCCGATCAGGTAAGGATTTTTATTTATTAATCCGATAGATTTTATCATTTTAAACGTTATTTTATTGAATTGTTTAATAAATAAAACTAGCGTCTGCTCAAATGCGAGTATCCACTAAAAATAATGTCTAAAGTGGTAAAAGTCTATTGAATTAATAAATAAAAATCCATTACTTTTTTTTTTTTTTAGAAAATTGCTTTGCTTGCGTTTGGATACGAAACTGAGCAGTTATGAAAAATTTAGAGAAGTCTGTGGCGAGAGGAATTTCGCTTAACGGCACCATTCAATCATGCTTGATCGACTAAGTTCTTTGTTGCTCAGTCGGTCAATAGCACGTCGGATCTATCTATATATCTTCATTTTATCATTGTTCTTTTTATTTGTCTTTGTTCTATCTTCTATCCGCGTCTGCGTCTTTTCAATGTCTGTTTTTCCTGAAGATTAGTCATATATATCTCTTTCTGTCTCTTCCCTTTCAGTCTGTTCATTTCTACATCAATCGTCTTCTATTATTATTCGATTTACTTCAAGAATCATCTGATAGAATTCCTATTCTCTTCGGCGGAACATTTTCAGGAACTGACCTGACTGAATTGGATATCTTAGTACAATGATATAAAAATGAAACTGATTGGTTCTCAGAATAAAATTAAAGCCGTCATAACGTGTGTCCCGTATCCACAGGTCATATTTTTCTGTTGAAATTTACGAATTCTTTAATTACTCTGTTGGCAGGTGAAGACATTTTGCCATTGAGTGACAATAAAGGTTAAACTCACGTCCATCTTAGACAACAGATGCCGTCATTAAACTGCGTTCTAATCGCCTCACCTACTTAATGTCCACCTTTGCGGATATTTTTTTGTTTTATTTCCTTTCAGGATGTAGAATGGCCCTACACATCATTCTGTTTTCGTTGCTTTAAGTAAATCTTGCCGCTTTAGCCGCCCACCTTTGTCTTTTTCATCCATGTTCTACTATTCGTTTACTTAAACCCGCCAAATAGGTTACTCGCTCTTTCATCCTGCTTATCTTGCATTTAATATACCGTATGTGTGTTAAATTATCTTATCCTTATTTCCTCCCTTTTTTAAATGCAATCTAACTTTCCCGTTGTTATTTGTGAATTGTAACACATTGCTGGAGAAGATGGGAAATTGGTTTCCCATCGCCTTCTCTACAGTTTGGAAATCAAAGTTGTTCTTCTCTTAGACTGGTTGCCAACCAAGACTAGAGAGTTCAATCGCTTTTGCTATTTAAATACCAAGCTGAGAGTAGAGGATATTGACTC
The DNA here is from genome assembly GCA_964036315.1 of Acanthosepion esculentum. Classification (NCBI taxonomy): domain Eukaryota; kingdom Metazoa; phylum Mollusca; class Cephalopoda; order Sepiida; family Sepiidae; genus Acanthosepion; species Acanthosepion esculentum. Next base: position 4,571,919 of record OZ038501.1, on the reverse strand, counting down.
GTGTTATTTCCAAGGGAATTCGTGGAAAAGTGAACGCAAGAGGTTAGTCCCAAATTTGAACTCGACTCGCCTATTCTACTTTTTGTACCCGTAATCGTAACACTACCCGCCGATGTTTGTTGACGCAAAAAGTGGAATTGGCGATATTCCAAATTTCGGACTAGCCTCTTTGCGTCCACTTTCGCACGAATGCCATTAGAAATAACATGAGTCATCTCAGCTAGGTATTTAAATAGCAAAAGTGACCGAAATCTCTAGTCTTCGTTGGCAGCCAGTCTAAGAGAAGAACAACTCTGAAAGGCATGTACCAGTCTCTCCTTCCCGCACCTATGTGTTACATAGTAAAGTAGACAGGGCTCTTTAGCCTTGGATGATAGCCTGTCTAAGAGAAGGCATCTCTGAATTCCAAACAGTGGAGAAATTAACGGGAAACCACACCACTTTCCCAAAAATGCAACGCAGTTTACAAATAATAAAGGAACTGGATGTCTTCAGAGTCCTAATTGCCTATATCCTGTAGGGATATTTAAAGTAAAGGAAGCTGTGGATGGACATGACATTAAAATAATCGTAGCATTCTTCCCAAAACTTTATCTGTCTCTTTTAATTTGTTAATAGCAGTTTGGGACACTTTTCAGTGTAACTTTGCACTAATATTTTGAGCAAGAACATCTTAGAAACTTATCAATATTCGATTAATGAACACGAAAATGGATATTTACAAATCTTTCTCTCGCCATCAAGTGACACAAAATATTAATTAATGTATACCTTTTCCTCTTCGGAACGACATATACCGATAGAAAGATGGTTTAGCTATAGGATCTCTAATACCAAACACGTACATGAGATACTTCAAAGAAATTGCTATAGGAACATCACCATAAATCTAAACATGCTGCTTTATGGCGACTATACGTTGATAAAACTGTTGTATCATACCTACGGACGATAACGGGTATGTTTCCATTGACATAAATACAGTAGTAAATACTGTATGTTGGTCTGCAGTTGGAGATTCGTCTCCAGCTGTGCTGGTCAAACTCTCTGCCTTCGGGCAGAGAGGATCCCCAGACGTGGCTATCTCGAAGGACAGAGTCTCATCTCGGGAAACAGCTACCCGACCCCGTTTTATACGCCGAACCTACGGGCTCGGATACCCCACATTAAATTTGGCTTTGTGTCACATCTGACCGCGAGGGGCGATTGGCAGATATCCCGCTGTTGGCGATTCATTGTGGAATTCACTTGACTCACTTCTAGCAGTTGAGTACTTCTACACGCCGCTGGCCAATCTTATATGTTTTGTTCTTGTCATAAGTATTATCGTTCATTACCAACCTTCATTTGATTATTCTATTCAATAACCTTCCTAGGTTATAACAAAAACTCTCATACTCGGACCACACGAAGAAGATGTGTAAACACCTAAATTTAATAGGAGCTTTCATATAGTTCAGAATCGCAAAGGGCAGCTGGCCTTCTTGGGGACATTGATCAGTCGCGTAGATTATGAACTGAAGACGTTCGCACGTAGTGAGTTGTAAGCAAACATTCACAGGAGAATAATCGAACTTCAGTTTGCATCATTCATACAACGTCAAGAAAGAGATCGTCCGCTGCCAACTACACCAGGTCAAAGTGGCGATCGGGACACAAGCCCGGAAGAGATAATTAGCGTTATAAATACTCTTCTGGGTATCAACTAGTCTGCAAGTAAAATATCGGCTACTGCAAGCAGGGACAGAAGAGCTGAAGACAACAATAAAAGAAAATCTGCCACGGGTTGTCTACCTTGCATAAGGGTTACATCCGAAAAGATGCAAATAATATGTTTTCTGTACAATGTGAGGACGGTACTCAAAAACAGTTCAACCCTTGGGAGATATCTCTTCCGAACCAAGTCCCTTCCGAAGAAAATATAACCAAGAACTGTACGTAGATCCATCCTGTGCACCTTTATCAAGGAATACAGTAAACGTAAAGATGGAAGAGCATAGAAATTCCGTCGTCCGGGGAGAGACGGTGAAATCATTATTGGTTGATTGTGTTAGAGAAAACGGTGGTCACCAACACCTGTGGAATTAAATAAAGATTATAGGGGAAAACACTAAAAATATAGGACGATTAAAAGAATCAGCATCCATGTTATTTTCTAACAACCTGTTCAATAAATCAGGTCTCAACAGATGAACACTATCTAGGTATCTCTGAAAACAAAGGTCGCACTAAAATTCCACTATCTGAGTACATATTCCACCACTGGATTTTCCTAGTGGATTAAAATGTTGGTTAAAACCTAGTTGTCTTGCTTGCTGGCAGATGTGAGTTCAATCCCTGGGTTTGGTAGTGCCGAAAGGTCAGATACTCTTGTTCAGTGGAAGGAACAGGCAAGCGACGCGAATGAAAATAAAGTGATACAAGATATTACTTAAATCTGAAAAACGGAATGAGAACAGTCTACTCCTATGGGTTGAATAAAGAGTCCGGTTCAAAATTCCGAAGTGGCATACACATAGGCTGCAAGGTACAACGGCCGAAACGTTGTGAATATAAAGGGTGTTTCATTAAGATGGATCAAAGTCAGAAGTAAATAAATCAGTGTTATTTGTGAAAATTTATTTATTTCCCTATTGAATCATGTTATTTAAGTCATGGCAATTATGTGTGAAGAAAAATATCTCCCAAATGTCCGCCAAATCTGAAAGAAAAAGAAAAAATACCATTAGACGCTTAAACTTAATTTACATTTAAAATCGGTCCAAGTTATTGGAACATCCTTTATAACAACCTTATCGTGTCGAGAGCCAGCTGTTATCTATCCTCTTTATTCTCTAGACCCCCTCCGATTTAACTTGTTTCACACAACTCGCTCGTCATAAACAGTATAACCATAACTCTCTACATTGAGTGGCTTTCGAGCTGTGTAGTAGGTGAACAGTAGTATTAAAAAACAGCCCAAATAAGTATCTGTCTATATTTCTGAGATGAGGTATTATGTACACTATGTCCGAATAATGTACAAAATAAGTATACTAGTTCGAATGATTCCTCACCTAAAACAACCCGGTATATAATAATATGATACTGTTGGTGCAAGACTGGCTTGAGTCGAAGAGGGGATTTATGCGTTCGTGCACCGATGAGTGCATCAATTTCGATGTGGACTACGTAGAAGAAATAATACAATAGTATTGGCAACTTATGCACAATATTTTATTGGTATCGAAATAAACACTCGTAAATATTTGTCCTTTGCATTTTTGTTTTTCCTTGGAAAATCTGTTATTAATCCATTTTCAGAATTTCAAGCAGACACTTATACAAACTTTGAGCTTTATATATCAAACTAGAAAGCCTTCTGAACAAAACCGTCTCTTTTTGTAAGGATTGAGTAAATTTGATTTGAATAGCTAATCATAAGTCTCTTGAGGATGATGTAAATAAACATTGCAGTCTAAAACACAACACCTTCTAGATAAGAAGCATGGTGATTTACGGCTACATTTTTAAAATATTTTATTTATTTATTTTTGTACGCTATCGATTTGTGCATTGACACGATAAAAGCCGTTTTACTGTTTAGGACACAAAATGAATCTTTTTGGACTATGCAGTGTAAGCGCTTTCTTGGCATATACAATCATTATGTCATTACAAACAACAATATGGCCAATGAGTATAAAAAATAAATAAAACCTTACGTTCTTGTTTCTTCTGTGAAAAGAGCGAGTTAAGTGTTCCTTTTTATCCATTCATAATCTCTTTTTCCTCAGCGAGCGCTTCACCATCCGTGTTTCTTCTGAGGCATTGGTTGACTGGAAATACAAACGGATGCTACATGATTTTGTGTGTTTATTTATCTATTTGGTGTATGTGGGGCCAGAGGGGAAAAAGCTAAGATATCGCTTTCTGATGTCACACACACACACACACACACACACACACACACACACACACACAATGAAAGAGGGAAAAAAATGACGAGAGGCGTTCGCAGAAGAATATAAAGACTAGCATTGACGCAGGAAGGAACAAACAAAATGGCGGCGAAAAGACGCAAAATAAAGCGGGAAAGAATTACGCTTAAGAATCTCTCTTCCTGTTTAGTGATTATTTATTTATTTATTCTGGTAGATGCAGAAGTAGATAAAAATGGGAAAGATGAATACAGAAATATGTGGGATTTGCTCGGATGAATAGTATATAAATTGATATGTTTATGCCTATTTCTTACCACCGTGTTTATACGTCCATAAATGGGCCCATACATACATACATACATACATACATATATATATATATATAATATTAATTTCTGTCTCTATCTCTGTCAATTGATAGAACAGAACTCTGTTCTTCCTGTTTCCTTTCTTTTATTTATGCTTTTATTAATTTATCCCTTTATTCTCTTTCATTCATTGTCTCCCTTATTTCATTTATTAGTTCTTCTATTCATTGCTTCTTTCGTAACTTTGTGGCGCTTCTTTCACTTATTTTTTCTTGTGTTTTAGCTTCTTTCTTTCTTTCATTCATTCATTTATTCATCCATAGTTTTGTTTATTTATTCACTGATTTGTTTCTGGTTTTCTTTCATTGCCCCTTTCTTTCATTTGTTGCTTTGTCATTCATTCATTGTTTACTTCTTTTTGGTTCATTTGTCATTCGTTCCTTTTTTTTTTTTTTGTCTTTTCTTTCTTTTTTCTCCAATTTTTAGTCTCTTTACCTTTTTTTTTAAAATTTTTTCAACTTTTCTTATTCTGCAAAATAATTATTTTGTTTTCATTTTTCTTTTTCTTCCTTCTTTATTTTCACTCACTTTTTCTTTAATTTTGTTCCCTATTGCTTCTATCTCCTTTCTTTTTCTTTATTCTCTCTTCTTCATTTTCTTTCCTGTTTCTTTTTCTTTTGTCTCTTTCTTCTTCATTTTATTCTAATTGTCATATTTGCTTTTCTCTCTATCCCTTCTCTCTTCATAATTTTTTCTTACATGTTTCATATTTCTTTTTTCTTTTCATTTTCTTTTAGTGTTTCTTTTCTCTCGCTTTTCTTTCTTTTTTTAATTTTCTTTCACTGTTTTCTTTCTTTTCTTATTTTTCTTCTTCATTTTTTCTTCTTCTATCAATTCTTCTCTCTTTTCACTCATTCTTTTCTCTTCCTCTTCTTCCTTCTTCTTTTTCTTCTTTTTTTCACTTCTTCATATTACTTGTTTTATTTTTATTTTTCTCATTTATAATTTTTCTTCACACTTTTTCTCTCACACTTATTGTTCATTTTTATGCACTTTTTTTTTTACTCTTCTTTTTCTAATGTTTTCCACTTTTTTTTTCTTTTTATACTCAGTGGACGATAGGGTTTCTCTTTACTCCCTCTTTGTTCTCTTCCTCTCTTTCATTTTAAAAACTTTTCTCGATTTATTTGTACTGTTTCTCTTTATTTTTTTCTTTTATGTTTGTCTCTCTAAATCTGAAAAAAAAACCCGACCTTATCGTCAATCTCCTTGTTACTTTCTCAAATGAAATCAACCATTGTGATCTACACATTATTTTGTTTTCTTGTATATACGTTCATCGTTTTCGGTGTATTTGTATCACCCTCTCTCTCTCTCTCACTCTCCCCCTAGTTCTCTCACTTTTCTTCTCGTTTTCTCTCTCTCTCTCTCCCTCGTTCTCCATTTGCCGTTGTCTATTTAACTTTAACAGATCAATCTTCTTTTCCTTGTTTCTTTCATCCCCTATTCTATCCATCTCTCCTTACTTTAGTGGATGTTACTTTGCTTTCTTTCTCACATTTTCTTAATCTCTCTTTCTATCTACTTCTCTCTCAATCTTTCTCCAAATTTATTTTCTTCTTCACTCGCTTTCTTTATTCTTTCTATTTTCGCTCTCCTCCAGAACAACGTTTTACGTTCGACTCCCACACTTTGGATAGAATTCCAAATTGTTCTTTTCTTTTTTTCTTTTCTTTTTGTTCTTTTATTCTCTTTCATTCATTCATTTCTCTCCTTTACCTTTCAGAACTTTCTCGACGCCTTCTGTGATGCAGGCGAGACTTCCTTCGGTTGTTTGATGGTCTACAGAAAGATTGCCGTCGCGACACGCAGGTGGTGGAGTCTTTCGGCGACCGAACTTGTCCTTCTTTCAATGTTGGCCACCTCAGCCATAGCTTCGTCGTCTTCGTCCTTTTCTTCCTCGCCCAAGTGCATATCGCAGGACATCCCCATCTTTTTACCCGACGAGAGCCCAACGGTAAGACATTAACTGTTAACAAATCAATCCATCTCTTTTTCTTCTTTATATATATCGAAAAAAAAAAATACTGTATCAAATCAATTTGTCTTTTCTGTTTTTATTTTCTTATATATATATATATATTGTTGCCATGTTTTCTCTTTTATATTTACCTTTCTGCAATTTTGGACCGATTTGTTTGTTATGAATGATATTTTTTTACCTTTTTCATTTTTGTTTCGTTTCTTGTCACTTCATTTCAGATCGTTTCGTTTTGTTTAGCACCGTTTCATAATTTATACGTTCCCGTTAGCGTTTATCAACAAATGGAAAAGCTGTTTGTTTATGATAGGTTTTTTTTTTGTTTTTTGTTTTTTTTTACCTGTTGCGCATATTTTGTTTAGATGTCCTCTGTGTTCATCTTTTGGTTTAGATTACATATTTTCTTTTCGAATTATAAAACGTTTTAATTTGTATCTTTTTTTTTTAATTTTATTTTTATTTATTTATTTGTTATTATTATTATTATTTCTCTCCGGCTTGTTTACGTCTGTTTGCCATCATCTTTAAATAAAATCCACACATTCATCGAGATATGCACAGATACGCACGAGGTTTGCATTGAAACGTAAGAAAGTGCATAAAAGGTTCAATTTCATCAGCATGTTTCTCACACACACACACACAAACACATATCAACGTGTTTGTATGTATGTGTGTGGATAAATCTGTCACTTTCTCAATTGATCCGATATTTTTATAAATATTTTTAATATTATATTATCATACTGTTCTTTCATCATACTCAATCTTACCATGTTGTATGAATGCATTTATATAAGCATATATGTTTGAGAATGTACAGGTGTATGTATACATAGATATGTAACCGTCTGTCTGTGCACACAAATACACAACATATATACGAATACACAAGTGTGTGTATGTATGTGTGTATCATAATAAGTATGTATCTATGTATCCAGGCATGTCTCCAAGCGCATAGATATATGTATGTGAATCCGGGCATGCAAAGAGTATGTGTCAATGCATTCATCTCTGGTGTAATCAAATTCACATCTAATACTTAATTAAACATTTATGGACTCGCATGTGTATGTACGTACATTAGAGCAGGAATTTTACTACATTCATCGAGTGGGATGCTTATCCGTATATTTCTGTCCCTCTCTTTCCTGGCCATTTGAGTCTTTCAAAATCAAAGATTACTTTTTGTTCCTTTTCAAGAATATTTCAGTCCAGATTCAAAACCTCGCAAACAGATCGACAAAAGAAATCTATCCAACGTTACTTAATACTTTTATATATATATATATATATATATATATATATAATATAATATACTTGGTATATATATATATATAAAAAATATAATATACTTGGTATATATATATATATATATATATATATATATATATATATATATATAGGCATCAATATCGTCTTAAGCTTCTGTTTGCTCAACAGCTTTGGATTCTTTCAAGTATAAAATAATTTCTCGATGCACTTTTTTCTGTACTGATTTCCTTATATATATATATATATATATATATATATATATATATATGTGTGTGTGTGTGTTTGAAATAATCATTTTTCCAATACGTTGCGTCGCATTCTGCATAGAAAATTGACCAAAGAAATGATTGAAAGAAACAGGGGAGACTTTGTTGTAGATTCAATAATAAATGCTTTCATGAGTCGTGTGTATTTCTCAAGGGGGAAAAAAAGGAGGCTAATGTTTCAGCATTGAGAATCCGTCTATTAAAATAGATTTCTTCAAATTGGTCAACTGGCCGTCCCTGGAGACAACGGTAAGGCACTAAAAAACCGTTTCCGCCTTGGAAGATCATTTTAATCACCTTATTTGTCTTCGCAGTAGATGTCGCTCCGAAGAACAAACTTGTCGGCAATCAATATTTGATTAACAAAAACAAAAAGAAAAAAAGAAAAAAATCTAGATAATTTCGTTAATAATGTTTCAAGAATGATGCGAATAAAGTATTCTCCATGAGGCAATATTAAAACACTGAGATTGACAGTAACACAATAGCGATGTGTAATCAATAGTTGATTATTAACTAACAAGCTATCATCCTTGATTTTGTTCGTATTTCTATTCTTTATCACTTTCATTATTGCATAAATGCATTACGCTTTAATTATATCTTCCAATATCTAATCTACGAGGTAGTTGGTAAAATATTATCATATTCATACCATGAACTTAGTAACGATAACCGGCATTAAGGGGTCATATTCCTTTCTTTTGCTACGCAGTCGTTTCTTTGTCACAAACAAAATTGTCATAATTGATGCAGTTTAAAAATTTTGGTAAGCAGTATTATTTGATGTAATACAAAAATAAAAGGAATAATAAGTGATGTTCAACTGGATGGCTATAACCTGGAAGCTGATCTCTCCTCATACTTTTAATGAGGCTCCTTGCCTTGAACGTCTGTTTGATCTAAAGCTCACTCCGGTCCTCAAATGGAAATCTTATAGGCTCCTTGCCTTGAAAGTCTGTTTGATCTAAAGCTCACTCAGGCCCTCAAATGGAAATCTTATAGGCTCCTTGCCTTGAGAGTCTGTTTGGTCTAAAGCTCACTCCGGTCCTCAAATGGAAATCTTATAGGCTCCTTGCCTTGAAAGTCTGTTTGATCTAAAGCTCACTCCGGCCCTCAAATGGAAATCTTATAGGCTCCTTGCCTTGAAAGTCTGTTTGGTCTAAAGCTCACTCCGGCCCTCAAATGGAAATCTCATAGGCTTCTTGCATTGAACGTCTGTTTGGTCTAAAGCTCACTCCGGCCCTCAAATGGAAATCTCATAGGCTTCTTGCATTGAACGTCTGTTTGGTCTAAAGCTCACTCCGGTCCTCAAATGGAAATCTCATAGGCTTCTTGCATTGAACGTCTGTTTGGTCTAAAGCCCACTCTGGTCCTCAAATGGAAATCTTATCGGCTTCTTGCCTTTAACGTATGTTTGATCTAAAATTTACTCCAGTCCTCAAATGGAACTCGTATAAATTACTTGCCTTGAAAGTCTGTTTGGTCTAAAGCTCACCCCGGTCCTCAAATGGAACTCTTATAGGCCCCTTGCCTTGAACGTCTGTTTGGTATTAAACTCACTCCAGTCTTCAAATGGAACTCTTGCAAGCTCTTTGTATTGTCTGTTTGGTCTAAAGTTCACCCCAATCCGTAAATGAAACTCGTATAAATTCCTTGCATTGAAAGTCAGTTTGTTCTAAAGCTTATTGCAGACATCAAATGGAACTCATATAAGCACCTTGCCTTGAGCGTCTGTTTGGTCTAAAACTCAACTCCGGCTCTCAAATGGAACTCGTATATTCGTACCATTGCTGAAGGTACTGGAAGAATGATCGGTTACTTGTATCACACTCCAAAATATGTAATTCCTACTGCCATGCTCTATCTTTACAAAAGTCAGATCCGAACCAGAACGGGGTACTGCTCCCATGACTAAGCTAGTGCTGACTGGTCCTCACCGTCCCGTTTCGAAAGCGATTTGTAGGTCATTGTTTTCCTCACTGCAATTTCTATCACACAGCCAAACATTACTCGGCTTTCACTATTCTGTTGCTATTTCTATGGTAAGCGTTCGGACGAGTTACATTACTTCGTTTCACCAGTTCAGACCTTCACATCTAGGACCCACTCTGCCATGTCCAGTCGGTACTTGGAGAGGGATCTGCTTGAGAAAATCGAGTTCTGTAACTAAACTCCTACAATCCGAAATATGTTTCGGATTTGAATAATTATTAAAAGGTTGATAAACCGTAAAAACAAATAAAATCAAACAAATTCGCCTTTACAACAATCTTATTTAGTGACCTTCTACCGTGAGTAGCTCTTGGGCTTTGTACTGGGTGAATTAAAATTTAAAAAATAATCTGTCGTATTTCAGTATCAGTAGAGTACTGAAATCCAATTTACAATGATTTGTTTTTTTTGTTTGTTTGTTTGTTTGTTTGTTTTTTGTAAGTAACTCTATTTAAATTTGACTAAATCTTAAACAACTCTACTATTGGCGCCAGTACAGCTTAAGCAAGTAAAAAAATAAAATTAAATTAAACAAAAATATTTACTTTATATGTTAGATTATACTGTATTCAAGAATTCTACTAAATTCTATTTAGTTACATTGAAATGTCTTTCTTTTCTATTTATTAGACCCCCGCCAACACAAAATGAAACAGCTTGAATTCTAATTCTAGCGCAAAATATAAGCTCCGCGAATACCGACTAAAATTTTAAGTTAATAATTTAAAAAATCGTGTATTATTTTTTCAAAATATGGTAGATTTATTGTCTTTACTGAAACAACTAGTGACAGCAATAGTATAAAAAATTATCTTTTCATTAAATGAAGTATTTTCAACCATTATTAATTCTTAAATTCGTATTTCTTTCATCATAAGTAAACGCATACCACCATCCAACTCTTTAATTTTGCATATCTATTAAATTATTCATTTCTTTCTTTGATTGTATCTTTTGATTCTTCAGCGATTACTTCTTATTTGTCACACCATCTGTTAATGTAGAACCAATGTACGAAGGAAACAATTAGGAATGTTATCTGCGGAAGAATTATATGATAGATAAATGACTTTGATATTCGTGTGATTTTTATGGTCGTCGATGCATTAAAAAAAGTTCCATTTCATATCTTTGCATTAGTGTTTATAAAAGTGTTTCCTTTCACATTTATTTGAGAAATATTTCGCTACAGATTCAAAACCTCATGAAACATAGCAGTAGAAAAAAATTATATCAATTGTTACTTAATACGCTTTTCCATCCATACACACACACACACACACATATATATATATATATATATATATATATATATATATATATATATAGTATAAGGACGTGATAGCGTCCAATGTTCTGTTTGCTCAACAGATTTGAACGCTTTCAAGTAAAAAATAATTCCATTGATTTTTTTACTTTTTTATTTTGCTACTTCGCATACTGATTTCTTACACACACACACACACACACACACATATATATATATATATATATATAGTTTATGGTATGCTATATTTATGGTTAAAGTGTAACGTCAATCGACATCTCCAGTTGCCTTGATCTATCCTCTATCCTTCTCCACATCTTTTCCTCTAACACTCCTATTTGCTCTCGCTCCAAATCCTCTGTAACCCCTTGCGTGCTAGTGTCTTCCAGCTGGGGTGAAAAGCTTAAAAAAAAGAAAGAAGCGCTAATGTAAATATAAAAGTGGGCACTAAGGTAAATACCAAGCGGCAATAGTCTGCTTCATTCTTCAGCGCCCTCTTCAGACCGCCATGACCGGGTGTTGACCGAATTGTCCACTTGTGTGTGTGTGTGTGTGTGTGTGTGTGTGTGTGTGTGTGTGTGTACACACATATATATATATATAAGGCACGTGCCGACAGTAATAACTCATGGTAGTCAGCTTGTAACCGTTACGTGATAAATCGACAAAAACAAAATAAATAAAATACTTTGCATTTTAGCCATAATCAGAGTTACCTTCATAATTTTGTTACATTTTGTGCATCTTGTGCCACAGATGGAAAATGTAGCTGCTGATCTATTTTATTCAGGGTAGGCACTGCCTACCTAGACGGCACGTCCCTGATATATATATATATATATATATATATATATATATATATATATATATATATGCAACATAAAACGAATCGATCTCTCAGTCATTGGCGTGTTTATCGGCTTAGGAGTAGATTATCCGACTGATGCCAATTAAGCCGGGTTTCAATCCTAGCTAGAGGTAACCCCGACGTCTAGTCACACAGATGAGCTGTGATACAGCGAAACAGTCTGTCTGCGGATAACAGTATATATATATATATATATATATATATATATACACACACTACATTTCAAAAGTGTGAAGCCACCCCCAGTATTAGCATGGGATGAACTTGACAGAAAAATGAAAAAAATGAGTAAGAACTCTTAGAGTCATTGAAAAAAAGAATGGAATTCGTTATCAAACTTATATTTTGAGAAACTTTTACAACGCATGCCAAAAATGTGCGCTGCAGTAACTAAAGGAGGATATTTTGATGAGAGCAAAATTTAATCATGAAATGCTTTTTTTCTTTTTGTCATAATAAAATTTCTAATAAAAAAAAATCATGTCTCACTTTTTTTAACTATGTATAATAAATTTTCTTATTTTAAGTACAAAACAACTACTTTGGTGTCAATTTAAATTATTACCAGGGGTGGCCTCAAATTTTTAAACTGTAGTGTGTATATATATATATATATATATATATATATATATATATATATATATATATATATATATAGCAATTGGTCTTGTAACCAAGTCTTATTAAAAAGAATAAATATTTTATGTCTATTAAATTTATTAATCTTTTTTTTTCTAACATGCCAATCACTTTTCACAATTTTGGTTGTTGTAGATATAAAAAAAAAATAGCCGAAATTTTCTAGAGGTCCAAGCTTTCGACTCATATGAGTGATTGTCAGAGGCGTGAGAAAAATGTATAATGTTCAAAGTAATTATTTTACAATTCATTGCATGGAGTTCTGCGTAGGAAATTTACCACGGAATCGATTGAAAAAAACAAAGATTCAGTATCTACGAGTGATGCTTAATGAAATAAAAATTAATTTGAATTGATTGTATTACAAACAGTTATATTACATTGCATACTAACATTATAACTTCGTTAACTTGCGATAAAGACTTGAGTAAAATTCACTAAAGTTAAAACTTGGAACTGATTAAACTTTGTATCGATAATCTTAAGGGATAATTTGTGGGACAGTAAATAGTTTTTCTTTTTTTTTTGGGGGGGGTTATTTTTTTGAGTTGGGGTACTTGAATCTCCGTCGGGACTCTTGCCAGGTATTTCTCATTCAACGCTTTAAATAAAAACAACCTTCTCTCCTGAAAAAATAAAATTTAAAAAAACACTCTGACGATACGAGTATAATTGAATCTCGTTTAGATCGAATTATTAAAAAAAAAATTAGTTTAAAAATATTAATTCGTCTCTTTTTGTTACCCTTAATTTATGTCCAACACATAAAAGAACTTTGATGCGAGGAGGGAATCCAATTTAATTAACTCTGGTTAAAAAATGAAATTTAGAAACAGGACAAAGAGAAATGGCAAATGTCCGGTCATTTCATGTTGTTAGTCTTCAGTTTAAAAGTGTCTCAGAAAATGAGTGCTAGTCAGAACTGGTCACAGGTAACGCCCTATCCACTGAAACACGCGCATACATCACACCATGAAAAACACACACAAAAACTGTAAACTAATGTTTGTTTCTTTCTTGAGCGGCATTTCATAGTTGCTATTAATTAAACATAGTTTTGCTTCTAAAATCCATCAAAAATCTTTACATGGATTAAGATGAAAGTTCTTTCTTTCTATCTATCTATGGCATGGTGGAGTAATGGACAGTGGCTCGGATTGAGGAATCGGAGAAGCCGAGTTCGAATTCCAGTCGAATTCATTACATTCACTTACGTTCTAATACCATTGAAAAAGGTAAGGATCCATCTCTTCTCCACCTAACTATGGACATAGCAGGACAGACTGGGTCCTATTGTGTGGTAACCGGTTTAGAAGAAAAAACTCTCAGTTCCAAACCAGCCTGGAAAGGGGTTGAACTCTGTCAGTAAACACCACTGCTACTGTAGTGCCCACCCCTTACGACCCAAAAGGGTTACGTGTTTCGTGTTAACTATTTTTCTATTGGAAATTGTTATACTTAAGACCAGGTGGATAATAGAAGAAAAGTTTATTGTACGTAACCAGTACAATATGAAATACGGTACAGTTCAATCTAGTAGGGAGTGCCACTAATTGAAAGGTTGGACGTGCTTGCGTCTTCTCACTCTTCCCCCAATCTCTCGTAGACAGTTGACTTTATAGGTACTTGCTACCTATAGTGTAATCATTCATGGGGGTGACTGGTTATTCCATTACATCAGAAACATAGATAAGATTCAGTTACCGATCTCTTAACTGAAAATGTTTCTTGTGGAAAAAGTTATTCCCAAAATTGCAGCGATGAGGACAGGCTTCTTTTTATTTCTCAGTTTCAGCAAAAAGTCAGGAGTGAAACACCTTTAGCGCCCTATTATGGCCTCGTGGATGCAATAATTTACAATGTAATTTTGTCTCGTTGTTTTGTCTGTTCGTGACAGTAGACTCGCTCGTTATCAGGTAATTGTTAGCAATAAGTTCTTAATACTAAGTAAATCATGAGAAAATCAGAATCTCATATTCGGCTTGCCTTATGCCACTCGGTACGAACAAACATCTTGTTGACATAATCTGTAAATAGATTTTTTTCGTTTTAAAAACATGAATTCACCTTATCATAAAAATTCAGATATATCCGTGAATTTAAACGAAAATATATTACAGGACAGTCATGGTGATGATAACGTACTTTTTATAAGCATTGTTGTTTCCGTTATTTTAATTCTAATAAATGGTAGTGTAACGGTTATCGTTCGAAAAATTGGAATCAGCGAGCTGAGTTCAAGTCTCGTCCGCCTCTATTGCGTCCACTTTTGAACTGGTTCTTTTTAGAAAAAAAAAATTATAACAATTTTCCACCTCTGATGTGGATTAAATAGTAGACTAACTGCAGATTGACAACTCTGACTTCAGAACCGTCAATGAAAAAACAGAAACCATTCCACTATCTTTCACAAGAAATAATGGCAATTCACAGACAATAAAGAAAAGGGAGAGATGATCGCTTACATCCCGAGAGAACACGGCACTAAAAGAAAATGGAGATATAATGAGAATTCCCGTGGTCAGTAGCGACACGGAACTAATATAACAGTTCTTTGAAGTGAATAATCTTCAAGGTTTCCTGACATATCTTTTGGTTGGAAGTGGCAGAAAGGAACTTGGATGGTTCTTGCAAAATAACATTTTTGTCAACAGCAGCTGTTCCCCCACCTACGATACTGGATCTTTACAAGAGTCAGATCAGACCGAAAATAGAGTATTGCTGCTATATCTAGGTTGGAGCAGCCCAGTCCTCACTTACCCGTCTTGATAGAATTCAAAAGCGTCTACTCAGACTTGTGGGTGATAAATTATTTTCTACCCTATAACCCTTTTCCAAAAGACGAAGCCTCGCCAGCATCTTTGCTACTCTATCGCTATTGTCATGGCATAATTTTTTGTTTTAATAAAATGTGGTAATGCTCATAAGGGAAAATGGTGGGGGGAGATTAATAAATTTTACATAAAATAATTATAATTATAAAA
>OZ038501.1:4481350-4551350 GCA_964036315.1 Acanthosepion esculentum | reverse complement strand
ACATAATTGAACTCCCGTTCGTAGTCTTCTTTACATTTTTTGTAGATACAGAAATAAGACATACTGTAAAGTTAAAGTATTAACTCTACAAAATTAAAACTCCTTGATAACGTTCCTGGGAAGAGGTAATTGGGAATTGTGTGCATGGATCATCATTTGAAGTACGATAAACGTTACGTCACTTCTGTTAGTGGACGTATTATCTTGATATGTCGATGGATATACCCTATTATCTGTAATTTTCTTTGAGAAATTAGGGAAAAAAAAACAGCAAAAATATTCAAAAAATTATCTGAAATGAACATATATGCAAGGTTGGATTAATTTTTGATGTAATGGAATAACATGTCACCCCCATGAGTGACTACACTATAGGTAGTAACTACCTATAAGTATCCGTTAGTCAGTGGACTACAGAGACTAGCCGAAATCTTTTCGGCTTACTGGTAGAACTCTCTGCCTCTGAGCAGAGAGGAACACGAACGAGGCTCTGCCGAATGGCAGAGTTTCGTCCGGGGAGGTTGACCAACCCGATCTCGTTTATGCGGGTTCTACGGGGATTTTTTGGCCGAGCCTAAGGGCTCGGATGTCTCACGTTAAACTCGGTCTTGTGCCACATCTACCCTTGTTTCTAGTAAATACCGACTAGCTGGAATCTGTTGAGTACGACTCAGATTTACGCGAGAACTATCGACCTTCCAATAGTAGCACTCACTACTGGATTGACTTGCGACGATCTTGTGCATAACTGTACCTTATTTCTTATTGCACTGGTTTTTACAATAAACCTTTACTTATTTATCCACTGTGTTTGTCAAGTATATATTCCTATTAGTACGGAATATAACAATTTTACAGTTAACAGTTCAATACTTCTAGCTAGAATGCACAATTTCAATTACTTATAGGTTACCGAGCGTGTGAGCAACGATGAAATCTTAAAGAGGTTTCAAACAAGGAGGAGGCTTATACTTAACATCAGGAAGAAGCAACTGAAGTTTCTGCGATATATAATGAGGAAGGAGAGCCTGGAGAATCTGATACTCACGGGTCGGATAGAGGGAAAGAGAGACAAGGGTAAACAACACGTGACATACCTGGCGGACTTAAACAAGTGGATGACAGAAGATAGTCTGGGAGAGGAAGCCGAGGGAAAGAAGTTGTTGAGAGCTGCAGGGGATAGAGGGAGGTGGAAAGCCATGATCGTCTACATCTTGAAAGGACATGGCACATAAAAAAAGAAAGATAGGCTGCAGCCTGGTTCCCCTCAAGCTTACTTATAATGCTTGTTATAAAAAATCTCATTTTTTTTACTTCGGTTGTGTTGAAATATGCGCTAATTTGATTTGCAATAAATAGTAAAATAGTGGTATTTCTTAAAGAATATTTTTATTAACAGACAAAAGACGACTTTATTTGAAGAATTTGCAATAACTGTCTAAAATTTCTGAGATGAGGTATTATGTACACTATTTACATTATTCGGACTATTGTCCTCATCTTTATTACAACGTTTCGGTTGTTGTACGCTCCAGCCTTCTTCAGGTGTTTGGAATGTCGAACTGAACCCTTTATTTCGATCACTGGGGTAGACTGTTCTAGTTCCAGTGAGCGAAATAAAGGGTTCAGTTCGACATTCCAACCACCTGAAGAAGGCCGGAGCGTACAACAACCGAAACGTTGTAATAAAGATGAGGACAAAGATGAGGACAATAGTCCGAATAATGTAAATAATTTGCAATAAGTTTACTACTTCAAGATACTTTAATGTCGCAAAAATGTAACACGAGTAAAAATTATCAAAGACGGGCGAGTTAGAGAGTGCTCGCTACTGAGGAGGGGTGCCTATAATTTGATTAGTCTACGGGCCCCAAAAGTTTATAATCCGGCCCTGCATGTATAATAATAACAAAAATAATAGTCATAATTTCTTATCGCATCAGTAGTTATTTCGTTTTGTGATACGAAAAGTTATGAAAAGTTCTCGGCCCGACTAAATTCTCAGAAATTCATGAATGAACGAACATAAGAATCTGTATTTTTTTATTTCATATTTATTTATTTTAGAATCTTTCTTGGTTGGGCTGCGAACGGAGAACTTTGCAAAATGCTCTGGTACGTATGAATATTAGGGGATTAGTTTATTACTTAATAACAATATAAAACTGAATCCGCAGTTACTGACCAGTAGAATCTTATATTAATACGAGAAGGAAGTGCAGAAAAGTTCTCCGCTCGACCCACTTCCTAAAATCTAACCAAATGACCAGACATCAGAACTATTTTTTGAAGGGTTCCTTGCTTGAACTGAGAACACCTCAGCATCGATTATACACTAAGATTTTAATATATTTGGTGATGGTACAAAGGAAGACGTAAGATCGTGCTTTTTCTTGAGGTATTCATGCAAAGTAAACATAATAAATAGGCGAGCAGAATTCGAAATCATTTCGTTGACTTCATTTCTCTTTCTGGTAACAGAATAAACTGTTATATGTGTAAAAATTCAGATATGAATATAAATATATAAAAATTCAGATATAAATGTACAAAAATTCAGATATAAATATATGTATATTTATATATAAATGATCACTTAGCTGATTGCTGTTACATTCAGCACCACTAATCCAGAGATTCGTAGACGAACCTTTGTGCAATTGTCCGGTGTACTCGTCAGTGGGTAACAGCAAATGTCTGTCAATTTTCTCGTATTCGCTATTTCTATATTAAGTCAAAAATAATTTATGTGTTTTTTATTGGTGTTATGTTGATTTTTCTTTGTGTGCGTGCGTACATGTCTATATGTGTGCGCATGTGTAAGATGTCGTGGTTATTTTTTCTTTTCATAATTCTCTTGTTTCCGTATATTCTCTCATTATTCCTTTTCTTTCTTTATCTTTCGACTCTGAGTGTCAAAATATGGCGTAACAATATTATATTCGATGTCTGAGATGACTTAACATTTGGGCTAATTTTCAGGAATATTTTGCGGTTTAGGTGTCTTCTATTTTTTTTCTTCATTACTTGTTGAAATAACTCATTTTTTAAATTTATTTCTTGTTTAATTGTTGTTGTTTTTTTAATTAATGCTTAAATGGCAAAGAGAATATTTGTTTATGTCTTCATTTGCTCATGATTTCGTTTTCCTTATTTAGTATTTAATGGTTTGTATTTTACCTAGCTTGGTCTTATTAGGATGTTAATTATTGAATGTCAGGTTTATAACTGTATGTAACTTATTTATTCTCGTTTGAATATACATACATGCACATACATATGCATATGTACATCTATATTAATATATTATTTAATATTTAAATGCATATATATATATATATATATATATATATATATATATATATATAATTGTGTATTTAGGCAGTAATCCTTCATTTATACATGTTACATTAAAAACGACAGACAAGGTACTACGATTAAGTTTTTTATTTAATTTTTCTTGTGTTCGAACAAGTGTTTTCTTTTTTGGACACAGAGTGTGTAGAAACTGTCTAAATGTTCTATAATTTCGAGCGCTTTCGGCTATAACCATTATCAAGGATGATTTTATTTTTTCAAGTTGGGTGTGTGGGTTGTGTGTATGTTTTTAGTGTTATAGAGATGTTTTATTTTCCGAACACAGTTAGCACATTGTGGTCGTGCTCGCAGTTAATATTATTAAGTGTTGGCCTTTTCTTTTTTATTATCAAGGCTTACATTATTTTCAATCTTTCTTTCTTTTTTACGTGGATGAGGTTTTTATGTTTTTTGTGTTATGTTCTACTAGTATGTTTCGAATGGAGTCTGGTAAGTTTGTGTGTGTGTGTGTGTGTGTGTGTGTGTGTGTGTGTGTGTGTGTGTGTGTGTGTTTAAATGGATTCTAACAGAGCTGTGGTCAGACAGGTGTAACGTAAAGCGTCTGGATAGGCATGTAGTTGTGTGAACGATATAATTATGAATTCAGTTTGATCAGGAACACAGTTCTTTAAGAGGCATTCGAACTCAGATAATGTTCGTTCGTTGTAATTTTGATTTTGCTGATGTGTTCTTTTTTTTAGGATAAGATTGGCTGTTTTAAATAAAAGCTTAATCGTAGTACCTGTCTGTCATCTTTAATGAAACACACACACACACACACACACACATATATATATATAGGTCAGTACGAATAGATTACAATTCCAGTTCGTAACATTTAATTTAAAAGAAGACTCAATATAGAGTAGAGCAATATATATATATATATATATATATGGAGAGAGAGAGAGATTAAATTCTGTGCTAGAGTGCATACATAGGCACAGATTGCAGTATAATTAGAGTAAGGGATATGTTCGATCGGTCGCACAGCGAAACCAACATTTGGTCTTAAGAATCCCCAAAACACTTGCAGACCTTGTCAAAGTCGGCAGAATACATACAAAATCAGTTAGTCTACTTAATCATCAACAAACTAGCGTTTGTCAAAGGCATTTTGACACACACGCACATATGTCCCACTGCTGACTGCAGGGGCGGTCACCTCCCAGTCATATACAATTTAAGTGAAAAATTACAAAATTAAAAAAAATAAATAAATAAATAAAGCAGTCAATGACTAAACTGTAATATTACAAAATCCGCAGTAACTCTATTTGCAGACAAACATATGCAGTTATGATCAAATATGAACATTTGAAACAATTCGGAGATTCAAAGTGGAATACGTTAGGGAAACTCTCGTGACAACATATAAAAATAAGGTACCGGATATTTCCACGTATAAGGCGACCTTTAGATAAGACGAGTTGAAAGAATATAGCAAATTTTCATGAATTTATCCTATGTTTGTAGTATAAGACGACTGCTTATTGATTATATAAAGATGATGCCGTTACTGTATCCTTAGAAATTCAAAATAAACGAAAGAACAAAACCGATTATATACCGTATACATATTTTTCATACACACGTTCCCTAAAAGGGAAGCCATTGTTTTGTTTATGTTTCATTATGTGATCTCTTGCGAATACTGACTCTTCTCCCTATATCTAAACAGTTACAAACAACCTGGTGTACTAATGGCCATTTACTTATACTTCATTGACAATCACAAAATACCTCTAATAACAGTACGATAATGTACGATAATAGTATATTCCATTGCTGTGAACGCAATCATAACTCGATGTTTACAATTTCTCATCTGAACTTGCATACTTACAACTTGAT
The DNA here is from genome assembly GCA_964036315.1 of Acanthosepion esculentum. Taxonomy (NCBI): domain Eukaryota; kingdom Metazoa; phylum Mollusca; class Cephalopoda; order Sepiida; family Sepiidae; genus Acanthosepion; species Acanthosepion esculentum. The sequence continues at coordinate 4,546,139 of OZ038501.1, read as the reverse complement.
TTCATTGATATGGAATTATTCTTCGAATATCATGAAGTTATGCCAGTAATATATAAAGTAGAATTGTTTTTTCACTTTTATTATAAGTTTATTTGATAATGTGAATCTTTTCATGTACGTTATTGGTTATCACACTGAGGTCGAGGTTAGCCTACCGACAAACATCACTCAGAATTTAAGGTTTCTGTTTTAGAATTGTAGTGTAAGACGACCTCCAATTTTTAAGGGTGATTTTTAGAATTTAGAGGTCGTCTTATACACGGAAATATACGGTAATTCTTATACATGATATCATAATTGACCAGCTACGGGTTAAATGACAGAGCAGATTTAACTCCCGAGCCTTGGTTGACAACTACTCTGGAAAAAGAGCGACTATGGAAAGGGCAACGAGAAAACACTACACTATTAAATAAAAGGAATCTGTTGAGAGCCATTATCACCTACATCCTGAAATAACATGGCACTTGATAAAAGATTGGTTAAATAGAAGAGTAGACTGGGCTATCTAGCCTTGGTTAGCAGTCAGTTTAGGAAAAAGACAACTCAGAATTTAAAAAAAAAATGGGAAAGGCAACAGAAGACCATTACACCATCTTTCCCAAGAAGTCATTGAAATTCACAGATATTAATGAAGAGGAAGCTGTGACTCATCACAATCGCCTGCGTCCTGTTATGACATTAAAAAAATGTCATAATAACACAGCATTTTTTTATTATTAATACACTTTTAAAACGAATCTGGTCGTAAATTAAAAGCCGCTCACTTTTTGCGACACTTTTTTCGCGGGGTTGAAGGGACCGGTTGGAGTCAGCCATTTTTGTTGAAAATAAGCATTCACAGATATCCAACTTGTACTGTCCACGCACACATACACACACACACACACACACACACACAGGGCGTTTGTGCTCTGTTCTTCCGATGCAGTGATTAGAAATAACGGAGGTTACCTAAGCGGTGACTACTTGCAGAGGAAAAGACATTAATAACTCGTGAGAGTTAAATTGGCCTATCGATGGAAAGGTCAGGAGAGGTGCGCCCAATAGAATGACTCTCTCTCACTCTCTCTCTCTCTCTCTCTCGTTTCTCCCGAGGGTTCCTGCTTTCGTCCCATGCCTCCTTTCGATCGTCGCTTGTCGGAAGATGACCAACTCTCGATTGGTCCGTATTCCCCGTGTCCTCGGTTGAGGTGAACAGAATTGACCGGGTCAGCCTGCCGGTTCTTGTCGAATAGATTGCCTGTAGAAATGTAGTGGTCAACTTGGACTCTGCTGTCCGTATCAACCGCGATTCCGATCTCTAACCAAACTCATTTTCTCATTTGTTATTGCGTTGTGTGTGTGTGTTTGTACATGCGTGCATTGATAGATAGATATGAACAAAATGGGATAGGTAGATAGGATCAGAAGGAGATGGGTAGATAGATAGGCACAGAATGAAATAGAAAAATAGGAACATAATGAGATAGATAGATAAGAATATAATCATATAGATAGATACAGGGTGTGATGGTCAAATTGTCGCCATTTTATATTTTTAATTTCGCGCATGCGCCTGGTTTGTTTTAAATTTTGTCGACTGCACTGTATAGTAAGGTCAGTTGGGCACCGTCTGTGAGAAAAAGAGCACTATGACGCAATTCGATCTACTAGAAATTTGGAAACGGCATGTTGTACTGCTTGGCATTCGCGCCGGAAGCTCCAATACGAACATTTCAGAGTGTTCGGATCTTTATCTGAGGACAGTACAGAGGATTAGGAAAGAGTTGCAAGAGTCTAATGGTAATTACGAAGGTGTTTGGAGTGATCACTTACGATGGCAACGTTATGCCTCCATTCATCTTCCCAACAGGGCCTCAGACTCAACAAGGAGGCCTACATCAAGTGTCTGGAAAACCCTATGTCTGGCGACAGGACTCTGCACCATGCCACACAAGCAGGAGAACCCACTCATGGCTGTCAGACAATTTCTGGGGTAACATCATCCCTTACATCGGGTCACTTAACTCTCCAGACTGAAACCCCTTTGATTATTATGCGTGGGGTGCAGTTGAGTGAAAGCCCAACAAAACACCTTGTAACACCAAAGATGAACTAAAGGCAAGAATTATGGCAGCATTCACCAACTTAAACAAGGAGACCATCCAGAAGAGTTGCTGGAGATTCGAAAGTCATCTGGAGGCCGTGGTTGAAGCCAATGGCGATTTTATTGAATAAATTTGGTCTTTAGAATTTCAAGATATTTTGTATAATGTTGGTAAATATATCTGTTAAAATGAGATGTCTGCGTCATTTTCACTTTTGCGTAATTTAGCCGACAATTTACCCCTGGAGATAGCTTGGGACATAATATAGATAGATAGATATGAATATGATGAGATAGATAGATAGATAGATATGAATATGATAAGATAGATAGATAGGAACAATTGATAAGTAGTCTCATATCCTTACATCTATAGATACACAATACAGATTATGTATGTAATAGTCAAACCCTACCGTAAAAAATTGATAATAATTAGATTTAAGTTTTTCATATTTTACAAATACAATGCAATTACTATAGTACTGTCCAATTAACTGGAAGCCAAAAATAATTTCAAGCTTAAATTATGGCGTTTTATTTATTAAATTAAAAATAGCATTAAATTCTGATTTTAACGCACCATCTACTACATAGAAAATAGGACATCTTTCTAGTAATGTAGAAAGATTCTACGCACAGACATTACACACACACACACACACATATATATATATATAAAATTTGTGTAGTGTCTTATGGATTGAAGTGTGTTTTGTGTGTAGAACGGCGCGTACACCTGCGAGTGTGTATTTGCGCGTGCTTGTGTGTGTGTGTGTACATTTATATGTTTAGTGAAGTGTATGTGTCTTTCCGTAGGTAAGTCGATAAGTCTGTTGCCTAAACACAAATAATCAATTACTCAACTTGTCACTGCACTTAATCCAACGTTTTTCATATCAAATGTTATATGGATCGTACATTATTTCATATCAAAATTCAGTGATTCGACTTCGTAGATGGCGCATGGCGACCCCCTGCTGTAAAGGTCTGAACTTGTAGAAATAAAGAGTGGAACCCATCTGAATATTTACCATGAGTAGCATGAGTTTACTGAGTAGCGTCAGGCTTGCAACTTTTAGCCTGTGGAGAAAGAGGCTGTAGAGTGGAAAATAAGTGTCCCCCCTCATAAACTTGTAAACGATTTTGAACACTAATAAAGCTTGAAATTGAGGATTGGGCAGCTCCTAACCAGATGATTGCAATACTCCATTTTGAATCTAATTTGACTTTTGTCAAAATAAAGCATGGCAAAAGGAGTTGAGTAGTACCTGAAAACGAGCAAGGCTTTTACACACACACACACACACATTATATATAGATATATATATATATATATATATATATATATATAGAGAGAGAGAGAGAGAGAGAGACTTGAAACCAAAGTAGAAAAATATATATATATAGTGGGTGTGATGGAGAAGCTCTACTGTATATGCGTATACACTTCTATATCAGTTTCGACTATATGCATAAGAATAGACCAGTATGCGAACATACATACATACATACATACATACATACATACACACACATATATATGTGTGTGTGTGTGTCTCTGGGTGTATATAAGTGCTGAAATATTTATATCTCTGTATAGTTTCATTAAACGTTCACCAAGCATGCGTGAATGTCAACGGTGTAATTTTTTCTGAATGGAGAAAAAATAGCAATACAGTGACAAGCCGCTGCCTTGTAAGCACTATAATACGCAATACATGTCAGACATCACTTTGTCAGACCGCCGATCTTGCAACAAGACAACAAAAGTTGCATGTTAATGGAGAACACATTTCACTTGCACTGCGCCATGCGCTACCAATAACCAACTTTGATATTGTGAGTCGACAATAAATTATGAAGCATTACCTTCGCTTCATTTTACGGCATATCAACTTTTTCTAGGAGATTTAATGCTGAATTATGTCGCTTTGATAAACAATAGTAAGGTAGACATATATTTGGTTTGGTCGAGAGTAATATAGGGAGGCATAGTTTCAAATTGTACGCGAGTCGAAAAGTAGATATAGGTTCAGTTTATATGAGAGTCGAAAATACAGAAATACATTCAATTTGTGAGTCAGAACGGTGGACAGTTGTATGGTTTGCATGAGATTTGAGAAAATAGCGATAAGTACCGTAAACAGTACGTCCCTTTTCTTGGGCGGGGTGAGCTATCTCTCTGAGCCGGCATGTATTCGGTGTATTCTTGACAATATCCCACAAGGCCTCAATACTTTCGGAGCAAGCCTATCTGTGCGTGTATATGCTCACATATAAGAGTGTAAATACCTATGTGTGTATGATTTCACCCCCATGTGTGTGTATATATATATATATATATATATATACGTGTGTGTGAGGAGAGAGGGAAAGAGAAATATTCGTACTTCTTATTGAAGGAAAATGTAAGATGATTATTATTATTATTATTATTAGTTCTCTTCACGCTTAGCCTGTCGAATAACATTTAAAGGGAGCGACAGATCAATAATATTCCTATTTCTATGATTATTGATCCCTTTTCGAATTCTAGGAAACCTTTTCTCCACCCCTGCAGCTGCCACACCTGCCCGTTTCATTTCGCGTCCCAAATCCTGTTCCCCTGCGCAATGAACATGAAAACAGGTTCACAGCATAATTGAACATACATTTATCAACGCGCGCACGCACACATGCGTCCACGCACTTTCTTTCTCATTCTCTCTCTCTCTTACACTTATATATATATATATATATATATATATATATATACATACTCTCGATTGGACATTGCGTCATGAAGCATTGGTTAGGATTCTAACTCACCAACCATTACTACTGCATTGCAGTTGATCCTCATTGGGCAGTTCATATTTCTAATCTTATGCTATTAATCAATATAAATCATCTTACCTCGTGAGTTAACTGTTCACTTCCTTCTTGCGCCAGTCGTCAGCGAATGACTGGCGCAACACAATCTTCCCAACCCTATTCCTCCCTGTACTGTACTAAGGCACGTCCATCCACACACTTAACAGAACCCTATCACTGGATAGGTTTATTTCTCCATCGAAACAGGTCTCTTCTGAGCCATTGTATTGGCTTTCAGTGTGTACCGCTTACAAAGGATAGCGGCAAATGCTGGTAGATATATAACCCCATATGGTAAATGTATTAAAATTTATATTGATGAAATACAACGATGTTTAAAAAAACGTATTTATGAACACAATAGAACTATAAAAATCAGGGATACATTACATTCTTTATTCTCCCATATACAACATAAAAACCATGCTTTTAAAAACTCCAAAATGACCAAATTTATTAATCCTAAATTATCTAGAAGAATTATTGAACAAGCAATGTTATCTCGATTCAATTAGATTAATCAAAAAGTAGTGTTTTCGTAACATATCAACTTTTTCTTTTTGGCTAGGAAAATACTTAAAATTAATATTAAAATAGATACTAGTTAAACATTTTAATAACATTTTATTTTAAATTTTTATTTTAATTTAATTCTATATTTTCCTTAAAACCTAAATAATATTACCCTAAATTATAATTTCGATCATAAGTATTCACTATTTTTTATATATATGTAAATGCGTTATTTTTCTCATTATATCTTCATTTTATCCTGTATCAAATCATAATAATTCACATATTTTAACATTTTCCAGTGTATTAATTTCATTCATTTTTTTTACAGATTCTTATTTTTAAATTTTGTTAACTATTAAGAAATTTTCAAATTAACCTCAGCGTTTTTATGTGGTAAGGCCGTCATGGTAACGATGTTTTCCTTAGATCTTTTCAATTGTTTTGAACATCCAACTGGCTTTCGCAAATCCCATTTCATAGATCTCTCACTCTCTCTATCTACACCCCCATACATACACACACACACACACACACACACACACACACACATATATATATATATATATATATATATATATATATATATATATATATATATATATTACATAGAATAGAAATCCAAATTTACCTCATTCGAATAGCTATTTCATCCAACAAGTAAACCTATATTGGTACTGTCAACACACTTCTGAGTTGTTGGTTGAAATAGCTATTCGAATGAGGTAACTTTGGATTTCAATTTTATGTAATTTATATGCTGTTATAATAAATACATTGAGCTCTTTTTGTGGATCAGTTTTAATATTTTATATTACTAGTTTTAATTATTTATTTATTATATTATTAGGATTCACTTGGATTATATACCAACGGATTATTGCCTGTATATATATATATATATATATATATATATATATATATATATATAGTATGTCCTAGGTTTACGACGGTCCCGACCTTTGAGGATTCGTGATTACGATGCAATCTCCATAAATCTTGTTTCGACTTCTGCTGTTTGCTTCGTACACAAGGCGGCATGGTTCAGTTCCTGGTTGTACGCCAGATTGGATTGTTATGCATTTACTCTCTTTCACTTGTGAAAACATACGCCCCTTCCTCATGGCTATCAAGCGTAGTGTAACCTCTTCCGATGACGGTGCTTCGGAGAAAAGGAAAGCCATTACCATGGAAGTGAAATTAGACATTGTTAAACGCCTTGAAAAGAGAGAAACAGCGACGGACATTAGCCGCTAGCTTGTCTTGAGTCGTTTAACTGTCGCTCAAAACATGTACATATGTATATACATATTGAGCTTCCCTGTAAGAGATAAAGACATTTTCTGGTTAAACTCTAAGTTGGTGACTTCCCGACAAAAAAGAAAAAAACAAATTCACATTTGTTTTTCTTTCTTCCTCTGATTTGTTGCTGCTTCCGATTACTGACAAAATCTTACGCTTCGTCATGTCATCTGCCGAAAGCGAATGACATCACTGGCAATAAATAAACCAGTTTCTTCAAACAATTTCATTTCATTATATGTGTGGAGTGTATAGCCATGGTCAAATACAAAATAAGCAACAGAACTGCCCAACAAACAGAATTGACAAAGTAAGAACGAGGAAAAGAAAAGAACACGACAAAAAGTAATATAAAACAAGCAAACAATATATACAAGGCAAATTAACAGTAATAAGACACAAATTTCACGAATTAAAAATTGGGGTCGACACACAAGAGCAAGTTCGTATCGGCGAACGTAGCTTTCTGAGTTCAAGATAAGACAGACTAGGACTGTCTCAGGTAAAACCGAGAAACGGCTTATTCTATTGGTCTATAAAATGGGGAGAGACTTGTGTTTTATAGTCATTCCTGGTAAAGATTGGAATCAACAATATTTATAACTTTCATTTCATTATATATATTATATTTATGTCCTCAATATGTTTTTTGTCCTAATTATGTTAACACGTCATAGAATTATGTTGTTTATTCCTAGAGTATTACTTAACAAATGCGTTAGCATAGGTGATTGTCGTAAGTGCTAATTCACTGAAAATCTGTTTATCATCCATAAACATGGCTGATACTAAACTTCAAGAGAATGACTCATTGCGCCTTCTTGGACTAACGTTTTCAGCTGACATACAGTGGAAAGAGAATATTGAATCAATTACTAAGTCTGCATCTAAGAAAGTTGGTTCACTGTGTTGTACTAGACAGTCTTCCTCGTCAGAATCTATATTACATATTTATAAGTCTACCATTTGTCCTAGTTTTGAATATTACTGCTACATCTGGTTTGGTTCATCTGCTATATATTTAGAAATTCATGATAAAATCTAAAGAAAAATCTGCAATGTTATTGGTCCTGACCTGGCATCTCAGCTTCAGTCACTTTCTCACCGCCGTAACGTAGCTTCCCTGCGTCTTTTCTATAAATACTTTCATGGTAATTGTTCCGATGAACTTTCCGCTATGGTACCTAGACTTTATAAATTTAAGCAAAGTACTAGATTGGTGGCAAGGTCTCATCATTTTATAGTTTAAATGGCTAGATGTAACCGTAAGTTCTATGCTGTTTCTATCGCATTTTTCGCTTGTGGAATTCTCTTTCGGCTTCTTGCTTCCCAGTCAACTTTGATCTTCAAAAATTTAAATGCAATGTCAATCATTATCTTATGTTTTCTTAATCCTTGTTCTTTTATTTTTGCGAAAGGCAAGTATCGATCTTTTCTCCCTCCTGGCTATGGGTTGTAAAGCAAAGTAGACGGGGACGCTCTAACAGCTGGTCTCAGAACTCAGAATGCCAAAACCACAGAGATGGCCATTATATTCCCTAAGAAGTCATGTCAGTTGACTGATATTAAAGAAAAGGAAGATGTGGAGAGTTATGATCGCTTGTCCTGAAGATTTTTGTGCCATGTCCTTTTTGCAGCTGCACAATCATTTTTTTTATATTCAGTTTAAAACAATGAAATAAACCTCTTCCATTTTTTTAGGAAGGGTCTTGGTTGTTGGCCATCTTTATTAAGTAGGTGGTTGGTTTTACCTGGCCAAGCGGTAGGTCGCATGTGTTTTTCGTATAACTCGTATGATACAGATATGGATGGTTTTTCAAAAAATACATGAGTTAAATTTCGAGTGGGGCACACTTGCTCTAGACGTATACAAATACACATCGATGTAAACCGGTATTTGAGCATGACATTAAAAGTGTTCATATCTTTTTTTATTTTATTCTTTATTTAGGGAAAGCTGATTGTTGTTTGTTTGGAATTTTTCAACACATATTTATACGCTGGAAAACTACAACGTGCTGTAATGGTTAGCAAGCTTGTCTTGCTAGATCTATTGCAACTGAGTAGTGAGTTCGATTCTCACTGGGTGCTCCGTACTTTCGGCCTTATGCCACATCTAAGCTACGTTTAGTAAATCGCTTCATAATACGCTACTATCAGGTTGAGTCATAAGTAATTTCCCTTTTTGACAGCCAATTAAAAGAACGAATTTGTCATCCTAACTAACTATTCAAATGAGGAAAAATATGTTACTGTATTTACTCGATCCCCCCAATAAGACGAGATGTGACACAAGGTCTTTTTACAGTGGGGACCCGAGCGCGTACACCCAGGCAAGAGACAAAAATTGCCCACAGCCCCCGTAACCGTCGGTTGCGCTGGCCTCGATGCCAGCACCGATCCCTCTCTCTGGTGCAATGGGAGGGTATGGCCTTGGGCAGCTGTTCCCCAGGGCTGGGCACCTCCCAGTATAATTTTCTCAGATGCCCCTCTGTCCTTTGACAGAGAAGCCCCTGAGCGCACTCTGCCCAAAGACAGAGACGCAACTGAGAGATGATAAGCCATGCGTTAGAAATCCCTCCAAGGAGGAATTTTTGCGCATAATATGTTACAAATGAAAAAGTTCAACGCAAAAGAATAAATCTCCGCAACTAACCCCAAAAGCTGAGCTCCATAGAAGCACTTTAATGTTGTATGTATATACGCATCCTTGTCTTAGTATTGCTTTAAGATCCTACCGTCTATAACATGCTGTTTGATATATGCTGGCATATACAAATCATCTACTTTATGGGCAATGTGAGGATATATTACGAGTAAAATACGTTAAATACAAATTTTATTTCAAAATAAATAAATGCGTTTTTCAGATGAAAAATACCACCAGCCCCAAAAGCGAAAAAGTTTTATCGTTTATCACATTCTAAATCTAACAAATAAATAGATCATCTAAGACGAAAAATTAATGCGCTCTTAAATATAACTTTTTTGCCTCCTCCTCAGAGAATTATGATTTGAAAAATAAAGATACTTTTTTTATACTAATGTTCACAGAATACAAGGTCCAAATGCCACTCAAGGTAGATGGTTACTGTGTGGAGTTGTATTAGCGTAAGAAAGGGAAAGATACTAGGAAAGATAGCTTGAAGGGAGCTAGATTTAATTAGCGAATAAAATCTCAGGCTTTAGAAGAAACCGGAAACTCAATCTTAAACAGGAAACAAGGGATGGCCCTCTACTCTTCTTCAAAAGACCGCGGAGGTTTATGAACCGGATGATAGACAAACCTATCTACTCCTATTGGGAGAGGACAAAAATAATAATTACTGAATAAAATTTTAGATTTTAGGTATCGACGTCAGAAATACAGAGTTGAAACAACGGATAAATCTCTGCTCCTGTTTAAAAAAAATCGGGGAGGTTTTATGAATCAGATCATAGAATTCAGGCAGATATGTTAGAATTATAGAGTTGTAGATTTTAGAAGCGATCGGAAACCCAATTCTAAACAGGGGACTAAGGTTAAACCTCTGCTCCTATTAAAAAAATCGGGGAGGAATGTGAACTGGACGATAGACAAACCTCATCATCGGAATCAATTAATTTCTGTCATGAACTGACCAGCGTTTAGAAATGTCTAAAAGTTTGAGAATAGAAGAGCTAAAATTGTTCCAATTTATTCCCGTCCTCTCTGGGTTTTCCTTCTCTGTTTTAGTTGTATTCTTTCTTTTCTTTTTCTCTTTTACTAAATGTTTGCACAGTACAAGGAAGACCCCGGAGAGAAGATTACTGTTGCAGTTCTCGGGAAGAACATCCGCCTTACCAATGAAATACGAAGGGAATGAGGATGATTTGACCCTGTGTACGTGGTCTGGTGGATCTTAAATGTTTGAGCTGGTGGAACTACGGAATGTAGCTCGATTGAACATTTGTCGTGATAACAGCGATAGTCTTGCGGCATTACGTTTGTGGGAAAGTGATTGTATGGTTGAAAATAATTCATGGCCCTCAAGGCCGTGTAAGTGATTTTGAACTCATTCAAAACTGTAAAGTGGGGATTAAGGATCTCTAAGCTAGATATGACAGCAATAATTTATTTTTGGATTAATCTGACTATAGTAAATATATGGTATGGCGGGAGGGGCCCGGTACAAAGAACTGAAGGGCAGTTTCTTTCTTTCTTATCATCTTCAGATGATATTTTAATCCTCTGATGTAATTTATTCTCTCCCTCGCCATTTGTTCACTTTAGAATGTTAATATTATCTTTGGAAATGATCTTATTCTTGAGCTCTGCGTCTATTGTTCTCAAAACATCCTTTCGGCAGCTGCACAAGAATATTAAATTGTTGGAGCGAGTTTGTGGGACAATTTCTCTCCGTATAATTAGTTCAAGTACATCTTGACTGTAAATATATTGTTGATAACTTTGAGATGAGTCATTAACTGTGTTTGGAGACTCGAATTTCTTCTTGAGTGAGGATTCATTTGCCTTCCAACAAAGAGGGAAAATATCATCTAGCTTTGACAGGACGGACACACGTGTGCGACGATGGGAGCCCATTTTTTTGTCGCTTTGAGACTGTTTTTTTTTTCTGTTGCAGGCGTCAGTGCATAACCATTGACCTTACTTTATTAATGCAATAAGAAGGTGCTGTCTGGGTGGCGGATCAAGCGGCTATTAACCGTTTCCGATCCCACAGTGACCGGAAGTTACGAGCTGAACATAGTAGATTTATTTCGAAGATAGGTATGAGCTGAACATAGCAAATTTATTTCGAAGATAGGTATGAGCTGAACATAGCAGATTTATTTCGAAGATAGGTATGAGCTGAACATAGCAGATTTATTTCGAAGATAGGTATGAGCTGAACATAGCAGATTTATTTCGAAGATAGGTATGAGCTGAACATAGCAGATTTATTTCGAAGATAGGTATGAGCTGAACATAGCAGATTTATTTCGAAGATAGGTACGAAGAAGAATACATTGCTTTCTGATTCAAATCTTCACATACACACACACAAAAAAAACACATATACAGTGTAACCCGGATATAAGAGAGTTGTCGGGACCGGAGACGAGGTATCTTATATCCGGGTTTCTCTTATATCCGGGTTTGGTCTATTATATATACATTAACATAGGCTCTAATTTGGGACCAGAGAAAATCTCTCTTATATCCGGGTCTCTTATATCCGGGTTACACTGTATATTATAAGTACCACATCTGCATCGCACAAAACTAGGTCATCTTTGGGCAAGATTTCGCACCAGTCAGACAACTTCCAACCGACTAATGTGTATTTAAACAAATGCTTACGGTCATATCACGTTGAAACACTGCTTCTCATACAATCACTGAAGTTAAGCAACGTCTAGTCTGGTCAGTATTTAGATGGGCGGCCGCTTGGAAATACCAAGTGCTGTAAGTCTAGATGTGCTAGTGGAGTAATAGATAACGCCACATATCTTTTATTACAGTCGATTGTTATAATTTGTTCTGTTTTATTATAAGTTCTTGTTTTTAATTTCTTATTGTATATGATTTATAAAATAAATCTGGGTTTGTAAAAAAAAGTAAAATATATAATGTCTGGCTACACATTCTCCGGATACACTCATCTGCTCGAGTGGTTAGCAAATCCCTGTTACAGACACGTGTCTTTTCAAAATCACAGAGCCAGACTGCAACTAGGACGAGCGGACCTAAGTTAAGATTTCTAGCAGAAAACGCGTAATCTGGCACGGACAAGGTCAGTACACTAAAACCTTTGGGCATGGTGAGTGGTAACATCATACAGATACAGCTATTGACTCCCAGAGAGCAGTTTCGTATAATTTCGCTAAATGGCTTGCCGTGGTTTCAGGCACTTTTCAACGATGTCGCACGCTAGATCAAAATACGTTCATGACAAACCGACCAAGGTGAGGTTCAAAACCTGATATCAGCCCTGAAGGTAAGAGTTTTAAGCGCTCTGTCACTGTTTCATTTTCCTTATACATGGTGATGATAAAGTTTAATTTATAAGAGGCATTCGGAAGTCTAGTCGCACTGAGGAGCTGTGATACAGAGAAACAGTACTGTCTGTGAATGATATATATACGTGTGTGTGTATATATATATATATATATATGTTTGAGTGAATAAATTACTGACATTATGTCTGCTAATTTTTAACAAAATCCATTCATACACACGAATAACCTTCCATGTATTGATGTTGAAGGATAAGAGAAATGTGGTATAGCTTTTTAAATTTCTTTTATTTTCATTTCCCAACTACTTTTGATCTTCTTCCAAGATCATCTTCAGGAGTGCAAGTGATACAAAATTATATGTTGTTCATTAGTACAAGTATTTATACAAAGTTGTATGTTGTTATCCATTACCGTAATTTTTTCATTGTGCTTTTAAATGCAAAACGGTTGACAATGTGCTGAGCGTTCATTAGGACGTGAAAAAATGACCCATTATGGAATTTTTTCATATTATAATGTCATGGTCATGCGCGCATTAAAGCGTGAAAACACTGTTCCTTTACAGGCCTTTCAGAACATTACTGCAGTATTCATAGTTCATTCTGTTCAGTGCCGGCTTTCATTTTTTTTAAATATAAATTGCTTCTAGTATCTGTAATCTGAATTTGTTGTTTTCAAGGTGTAAGATAGGTGTGTTGTTCATTAGTAATTTTTTATCTTGTGAATGTGGACAGGAATGTTGTTGTACATGTCTCGCAATGTGTGTGTGTGTGTGCATGTATATATATATATATATATATATATATATATATATATAATGAAAAGGCTAAAAACAACGAATAAAAAACAGGGCTAAGTCACTTAAGAAAAAGAAAAAGGCAAAAATATAAACTCGTAATGAATATACTTCGTCTTGATGCAAAATACTCAATAATGGAGAAATTTCCAGTTACCAAAACAAACCTAGAATAGAGCTGAATTCCAATCCAAAGGTGTCAAACTCAAAATTTCATCATGGCTTCATGCTTCAAGCTAAGAAGCGATTCTCAGACGGTTCAGCCTATCGTCTGAGGATCGTTTCATAGCGTGAAAATTGATGTAACAGTGAAGTTTTGTGTCGCTGACGTTTTTAGATTATATATATATATATATATATATATATATATATATATATATATATATATATATATATTCTTACAATTTGAATTAAGATACCATTACTTAATAAACAAATGGTTTACATAAACAGTTTAAAAAATCCTGCGAATTTAAAAATTAAAATTCGTAGCTGAAAATGGTCATTAACTAATGGTATCCTAATTCCAATTGTAAGAAAAATATTCCTTTGTTTAATGAAAATAAACATTGAGCGCTCTTTGTGAGTAAGTTTTACTATTTAATTTTTAATATTTCAAATTCTATATTGTGTTAATAGGACTCGCTTGGATTATACCAACGGATAACTACCTGTGCATATATATATATATATATATATATATATATATATATATATATATATATATATAGGTACCTATATTGCTAAAAAAACAGCATTCAGAGAGTAAAACATAATGAAAACATAGTTTTATCGTCAAAATCTTTTTCCTATTATTAAGAGGAAGTACCACAGTATTTTTGGATATTTAATTAAATGTTATACTATTTTTTGAGCATTCGAAAGTTTGATTAAAAACCTGTTTTTCTTGCGTCGCCGGTTGTACTAACTTTTCGTGTAGCAAATTTTAGCCACTTTTTTTTGCGGTGGCAGGCACATTGATTTGAAAATTCTTGCAAAAATCAAATAACTTCCGGATTTTAATCAAATTTTGAAGACTTATTCACAAATAAATGAAATTATTTTTGAAATTGTTTTTATTAGAAAATCATGATAAAAATTATTTTACCCCCCTTACTTAATTAAATCAATAAATCAATTAACACGTCAGAAAAACAAGACCCCGTGATTAAGAAAAGTTTGGATACAACATTTTATGCTCTAAGTAAGTAATATTTGTTTCAAATCAGATTAATTTAACTTTAAATTGGCCAATTTTTCTGAAATAACGTTTCAGAAATATATATTTTATTTTTGCAAGATTTTTAATACCGAGAATTAACTTTTGTCTACAAATCTGCCAAAATTATTTTCTATTCATTTCTATATATTTTAGTGTCTTTTTTCTTTGCGTTGTTCATTAACGAATATTTGTTTTTCTATTCTGCCCATATTAAATTTTATCTATTGAACCATTTTTATCTATATATCTTTTCCCGTGTAAGTTATACTTTAATAGTCTGAATTCGTTTACTAACACTTTCAAATTTGAATATTTGTGGGTGTGTATATGTGTGTGACTTTATTAATGTATGTGTGTATGATCGCTTATGTATGCCTTTCATTGTATGTATATGTTCTCGGTTTTTTTAAAGGTCGTGGACATCAATTTGCTGTTTTTTTTCGTTTTTGCGTGTTTACATATCTAAATATGTCGACGTATTTGTGTATTATAATCTGATTGTGTATGCATTGTCTTTTGCAAGATTTCATCCGCCCCTGCCCATATCACCACTTCAAATGTATCTAAGTTGTACCGAAGATTTACATCTATATTAGATTTTAACGTTTATTCTGAGTTTTTGGCATTTCAGTTAAAACAAAATAAATAACAAAATATATATAATTTTTCTTCAGTTTCTTCTTTAAATAATTTTATATTTTAAACTTAATTTAAATTTAAAATTGGTAATTTTTAATTTTTAATTATCAATTTTATAGTAAAATTTAATATTAATTAGAATAATTTCTATTTTAGTCTAACCCTAACATTAAGGCATCAATTATTATAACCAAGGTTCGTTGTCAAGTTTTTTGAATTCTCATATACTTGTATTTTGATTGGTCATTGCAGCTTATTTAACAGCGTTTCCGCTAGCGAGGGGTGTTTGATTGATTTGAACCTTTTAAAACCCTTTATTCTACATTCAACATCATCACTTGATAAGACACCAGAAGTGTTGAAACAGAATGGCTACATTTGTTGTGATTTTATAACATATTTATGTTATAATTTTCGAATAAATTATATATATATATATATATATATATATATATATATATATATATAGTACTGCAAAAGTAGGTATACATTAAGTATCATACTAGTATTGATATGTTTGTATAACCAATCCAATATGTTTTGTGGGCACTTTTTTTCATCAATGTATATCTACTTTAGTATGACTTATATATATATATATATATATATATATATATATATATACACACACAAATATATAATATACGATTCATCAGTATCCGTGGTTACATGTGCATATAGTTACATGCCCCATGAAAAAGGAGTTACTTTAGTACACATAAAAACCATGTCTGTACTAATGTGATAGCTATTCTTATGTGTGCATATGTATACCAGTTTATATGTTAACGTGCAGATATCCTTTAGGATCTAACTATATGTACGCATTATCAAATATAGGCAATTCTACACTGTGTCACACGTTCTGCTCTTTCCTCGACGCTTTCATCCCCCTCTTATTCTGGCGCAGTCATGTCTCCTCTAACCCTAGCCCCTTACTTCGAACTCTATTCCCCGGGGTGCAGGGTTCACTGCGCGTAATATAGAACTGTTCTATTTTGTTAACCTGCAGACTCATCAAAATTCCACAGAAATTTCCGACGTCCGTCCGAATAAACCCTGAAATGAAAGGTGTTTCCAATATGGTTGTCATGAAACTATAGTGTTCGACCACCCTTGTAATATCTACATCCCTAGCGTTGAAATGCGCATCGTTTTGCTAAGGTTCGGCGACAAGTCGTTTTCCTCTCACCTCACAGCTGATTGGCTGTTTGCTTAATATCTTTCTCTTCCCCATCTACGATTAATATCGTTAACTTTTCGAAAAGTAGTTATCACTCTATACTTATATGGTTTCGAACTATTGTTCTCATTTTAGTTGATGTAGGTGTTATTATAGACACAAAGTTTCAACCAGTTACGCTCTGGTCATCATCAGGTGTCTATTGTTTGGCTGATATGTCATATACATGGGCGCGTGACCAAATGGTTAGAGGATTCGCTTTCTGTTCATGAGACCCGGATTCGAATCTCACCATGGTCAATTTGTCAGGAAGGAGACTTCCTGATGTTATCGGTCTGAAGTGGGGGACGATCCCAGCGTGCGACACCTTTTGCCTGAAAACCATACCACGGGTTGACCCAAGCCTTGTGTGAAATTGTGTAGACGGAACCCTTGGGAGCTGTCGATAGCTGTGCTAGCACAAAGTCACAACTCATCGTGGCCGAGGGTTTGAGCGTGCTGGCCTTGTTCAAATTGTTGATCAACACAAATACGCCTGAGCAAGCGTCTGCAATAGGGATTGGCTAGCAGCCCTTGTAGACGGGTATCCTCGAATACGAGTGGCCAGCTATTATGTCACATATGTTGAATATTGTATTATTTTGTCCTCGTGATACCAATTATTGTTCGTTTATGCTGAACTGGTGCTTCACTACTATATCCAGGGATTGAACTTGCGACCACTAGATCAGTGGTTCCCAAACTTTTTTTTTTAGCTCATGGTCCACTTTGAACCCAGAATTTTTATGTGGCTCATGAAATATAGCGTTAGAAATTGCTTCCATTTTACATAGAATATGTCAAACAGAGATGAATCTATGTCTATTTATCGAACGCATACAATTTCACAAGCTTCTAAAATATATTTCGCATCTCCAATGAAACGACCATCTTTTATCAATATTTATTTTACAGTTTTTCCGATATTTAGCACAAAACAAAAAAGTAGTCAGTAAAAGCTCTATAGAGCAGTCAATAAGCAGCAGCCCATATATTAGCCCAGTAAAATATATAAAATTTCTGTGGCCCACATGAAATTTGACATGACCCATTTTGGTCATATGGCCATAAGTTGGGAAACCCTGCACTAGATGACAGTAACACACGTGTAACCAATTCTTATATCCACTACGCCACCGTCCCAAAAAGACACCAGTAATATCCTTCGGGACGGTGGCGTAGTGGATATAGGAGTTGGTCTTACATATGCTGATGGTTGTGAGTTCAATTCCTGGATCAGGTCGTGAAGCATCGGTTTAGCAAGAATGAACAATAACTGACATCGCAATGACAATTTGCCTAATAAAACAAGTCAACCAGTAAATTTCTAAAGGATAACACATTCAAGGCGAGCAGAGTTTTGCAAATAAAGCGCTCAGTATTTAAAAAGAAGGAAAAATCGAGCAACAGTATTGAATAGAAAATAAAAGTTCAAATGACTTACCTTCCGACTTGAAGGGACACAGGTCCGCTCATCTGGGTAAGATAATTCTTTTTAATTCAATGATATGAAGAACCTGACCTCGTGTATGTTCTAAAGCGCATGGAGTCAGAAATATAGCAACTTGAGTTCATTCAATTTGAATGTTCTTAGGACGAAATAAACAAATGTCGAAACCTGAAAAGAGTCAACAGTTTCTTCATAATTATTGATGACCTACAAGTACTTTTTTTTCTGGGGTTGATTTATTTGTTTATGTATCGAAATTATCGAAAAAGATTTCACTGGAATCATCATTATAATAAGTTTAGTCACAAAATTAACGGAATTGTCATTTAAAATACCCGTTCCATAAAAGCATGCGTTTTTTTTTAACGTTTCTTTCATCTTTTAGCATAGAGATTGCAATGATTGCGTCAAATGATCTGTCAGTGATAAATATCGATCAAATCATTCGACATCGAACAACCAATCGAAATCAACCAAATTTCGGCTACTTTTTCGGTTTTAATTCTTGTTTATATTTTTTAGTATTTTTCCTTATCAATCCTGCCCATATACGAAGGGGTGCACAGTGGTGAATTCGATCCTCACTAAGTGCCCCATATTTATGGCCTTGTGCCAAACTAAGCTAATCTTAGTAAACAACGACTTAATTGTCCACTCTACATGTGGTAACTATGACTATTTCAAAATCTGATGAACTCAGGAAAATTCAGAAATCTGAAAAGTTATAGAAAAGATAATCTCTAACTCGAACTCCTTGTTAACCTAGAGAATAAATACTGTTAAATAAAATACTGAAAATGAATGGAAGTTGTAACGCTTTGACTGCAACAATTACAACTAAATGATTAAATATTTAAAGAGATATTAAATCTTTAAGAGATACTTCTGAGATGAGGTATGTTTATACTATTCGGACTATTGTCCTCACCTTTATTGTCAATAAAGAATAGGAAGACCAAAGCGTACAACGGCCGAAGCGTCGTGAATATGACAATAAAGATGAAGACAACAATCCCAACAATGTAAATAGTGTACATACTTTTATAATGGTTTTGTCCGAGCTTTCGACTCCCATCAGTCATTCTCAGTCGTGTGTAATTAATGTATTATGTAAAAAAACGGTTATAGTCATAATTAGTGCATTTAGTGCAATGTTCTATTTAAATTTAATAGAACAAATCCAGAATGCGGGAATACCACCCACCACGTGTCACGGCAATGAGCGTAGAACAGTTTCTTTGTTTCTCACGATATTTTCCTGTTTCTTAATACTTTACTTATTTTTTGGAAGGCATCTTTTGCTATTCCAAGGCACCTTCCGATTTTGGTGTAATGTTTTCCCTCCTCTTTTAATTAAGTACAAAAAAACTAAAACAAATCTTCTTCATTTGCGTCACAAAGAGGCTGGTTTCTTGTAGGCTTTAAACATTGTTTATTGCATGTGCGTTGTGGTGTAATGGATATCGACTCGGTCTGAGAAATCGGGGAGCCGAGTTCGAATTCCAGTTAAGTTCGTTATATTCACTTAGAGGCAAAAATGAATTCGACCCCCCAACTATGGATTGAATAGCAGGATATATAGGCATGGCACGTGGAACGAGAACAATCTATAAAATAAAGGGTTCAGTTCGAAATTCCAACGTGAATATGAAAATAAAAATGAGGGCTAGAGATGACCAGAGTTTAGTACAAGACCTGTTGAAGGGCGGATGAACCATTCTGTATAGTCAACAAGACTGGGCTCCATATATCCAACCAATGACACTGCATCGTTGGGTGGAGCGCTTCCAAGACTAAAGTCAGTGGTCAGAGCGGAGTGTAGCTCCAGATTAAATCAACGACCACTTGTCCGTGACCGAGGCGAACCTTACATTTTGAGGACATACACTGTGGGCTGGCTTGGAAGGGGATGGGCCCCGCCATACTTACCTGGCTAGGGCAAGCCAGACATGAATATATATCTCTCCGATTTCAATCCACATATGTACTTAAATACAGGCTGTCCACAAAAACTGACGTATTTTTGTAATCTAATAATTATCTAATTCTTGCTCAAATGATCTTAAATTTTAACAAAATGTGTAAAAACTAAATTGACTGTGCTGGCTTATCTCAATGAGAATCTACCAGGAAGATGAATCGGGCAAGCCAGTGATAATGTGCTGTTGAAATGGCCACCACGTTCACGTGACTTGACAACTTGTGATTTTTTTCTTGGGAGAGCAGTGGGATAAGTGAAAGTACAGTTCTATATCCCCCATCTTTCTACAAGCCTAGAGGAACTTAAGCAGAAAACCACTGAGGCGCTGGAGAATGTTACGCAAGACATGCTACAGCATATTTGGCAGGAGCTGGGCTACCGATTTAACGTATGTCGTGTCACAGGTGGCGAGCATATTGAATATTTTTTTAAATCTGTTATGAAATCTCCATCTTTTTGAATATCTTGTTTGAATTTTGATTAATAAATATTTTATTGTTCAAAATGAAGCCTTGCCTGGGTAATGTAGTTACTCGGTTATTCACATTTTAAGTAATGTCAGTTTTTTGTGACACTCTGTACACCGACTTCCAAATTGCAGTTACCATAATGTGGCACATTCAAGCCACTACTGTCTCAGTTAACCTTGGGGCGTCAGGTGTCAATACCTCTGAATTTAAAGTCCTACATTAAGAAAATCAGAATAATGCCTCGTATCTTATTGCCTCAAATGTCTGCGTTAATTGGCATTGTAAATATTCTGCAAAAGAGGCTCTCTATTTGAAGACGTATGACTTGGAGACTACCAATAATTCAAGATCAAAAGCAAAAACCGTTCGAAAGATTATAATAACAATAATAATAATAAATCAATGAATGAATAAATAAAAATTACTACTACTGGTAGTTATAGTAGTAGTAGTAATAATAATAATAATAAATTATATAAAAAAAAACTAAAGTAATTCTACAGATACCTGAACAAAAGGTATTATTTTTTAAAATAGGGGAAAAGCTGGTATTTTCTGCTATCCAATGCGACAGGTTAAACGAGATGTGTTGACAATAAACGTATTGGTATTTTTTTTTTTAATTGCCGACTTTGAAGGAAAAGTAATAAAATACTTTTTCTTTCTCAGAGAAGTACCATCGAGGACATATTTCATTTTAGTGTGTGGACTATTTTGGAGAATTTGTTTTTTTCTATCGGAAAATTTTGTGAAGAGTTTATAAGAAATAGAAAAATGCTTGAAATTGACAGAAAATCCAAAAACAAAAAAAAAATGAAGACAAAAAAATGTAATTGAATAAAAGTGAAAATTTAAAATGAATGGAACAAAAGAAAATTGTAGCAAAAGTGTGACTTAAAAAAATTTAAATTTTTGAAAATTTCAAAATTAAGGCATAAAAACAACGCAAGATTTAAAAAGTAAAACAAAAATCAGATATTTTTTTAAAAGGACCCCTACTAAATCGAAATTTAAAAAAAAAAAATTTATTTTATTTCTGCAAAATATGACAAATTTTTAAATATCTAAAGCGTGATATTCTCTAAAAATTCTATGAATTTTTTTTGACAGTCGTCAGGTCAACATACATTTTTTTTTAACGAGAAAGGGAGATAATTTTATGCTTTTTGTTTACGTCAAATTTTATTTGAGGCTTACAATGATTCGTTCTCTTATCCTGACTTTTTTTTTTTACGCATTTTTTTTTTTTCAAAACCTCTTCCATCAAAGTGCAGACTTCGTGTCACGGGAAATGGTGGACGAATGGACTCGCCGTTGAACACAGACACATGCGTTTTCATCCGGACGACATTGGCACGCATGCGCATCTGTCGAAACTTGCTGTGGCGATTGAAGAAAGACTATTTTAGTAGTTATTTCTAATTTTTACTTTGTTTTGTTCTTTAATTCTATTTTTTTTATATTTAAATTCTATTATTTTACTTTATCATTCTTAAACTTTACATTGACGACTTCCTTTTTTTTTTTTTTTGTCATACATTCTTCATTCTCACATCTCTTTTCTTTCTTTGTTTTTATCTGTCCACATATTTTTTGTACTTTCTGTTTTTCTCTTGTCTTTTGATTCCAGTCCTGATTACAGTTCTTCTTATATTTTATTGAATTTAACGCTTGACAGTTTCATCTTTTCTTTCTTCTTTTCTGTTGTTCTATTTAATATTAATTTAACGTACGAGAATTAAATTTAAATATTCATAGTAGAATACTGATTCATATAATGCACATAAAATAAACACTTAATTATTCATTTATTATTTAAATAGCTTTCTTCTAACCACTCGGAATTGTCCGCAAACGAAAGTAGTTGCCTTACCATTTGCGTTGGTTTGGTAGATTTTACGACATATCAACTCTAATTGGGTTAATACCGAAACCTTTTCTATTCACTTTTTTTTTTTTTTAGATTTAAGTCTTTCAGTAAACATTGGTCGGGTTTATACTTGAGTCTGCAAGCATCCACCAAGGAAATGCAGTCTTACCGTGGAAGACTCCGAAATTTGTTCGCTTTCAATATATTTTCGAATTACTCTGTAGAGGACAGTGTGGGTTTGAGTGTTGTTGAATTAAGGACACGTGCTGTTTATTCCTGCTAGAAGATCCAACTACAAGATCCAACTACAAGAACAATGCCGGATTCAAGTTGAATCCAACCGAAGACGTAAAGAAAAACTAACAAGACCGATGTATATATGTCAACAAATATATGTATTAAACAACAAATTTACAACTGACAACGACATTAACATTTGTGTGTGAACGTAAAGAGTTTGTATTTTGGTGAATGTTCGTACGTGCGTCTATGTGTGTTTAATGTTCACGGCGTCTTCCACAAATGGGAAGACGCGGATCTCTACGAGAGATCACAGTTTCAAATCTGTCCGCTGAAATGCAAAGTGAAAAAGAGAACTAGGTAAGAAGTTGCCCAGTATTTATAGTGTAGGGAGAACGACCCCTAGTGAACAATTAGGGAATTAAGGAGGAGCTAACTCCGACAACTCTTTCTTTTAATTTAAACTGCATCCTTTAGATCCGGAATCATACAACATATCTCCTTTCCTACAAAACTGCTGCCATTACAATGTGGGATACTTTTTAACAGCGAGAAAAATAAAAACCAAAGTAGTAGAAAGCTGAATGTGGTCGACTGGGTTAGATATCTTGATATATCGAACGCCCTTATACTAAAAAATGTAAATTTAAAGATAAGCGTTTTTTGTATCTTCATCGTTTCTCGATATAGAATTGTAACAGATGTTTGTTGTATTTCGTACCATCATGCATATATAAGTTTGCATTGATCAAACCATTAGTTTGAAAAAGTTATTTCGAAGAACGGAATATGTAACGTAAGATTTTTTTTCTGCTCTCGTCGTTCAATTACCCACTATAAATCTTACATACACACTTAGATATATATGTCGTATATTTGAGCCAGGGGCGTACCTCCTGGGTAGGCAGTGCCTACCCTGAATAAAATAGGCCAGCGGCTACATTTTGCTTCTCGAGAACAATCATCCAATAAAATTATGAAGGTTACTCCGATTATTATGCATAAAATGCAAAATATTTTATTTCTTGTAGATTTACTACATAAAGGTCACAAGCTGCCCACCCTGAATAATTACTGATGGCTCATGCCTGATTTGAGCAGTCATTTTGAAAACCAGCGAAAATTCTTGGCTTTAGATGTTTTTTTTTATTTAATTCTCCTATCATTTTTCTGGTTTCCGGGGAAAATTTGTACATTAGTTTTCCAATGTCGTCCGGTTATAAATCATTATCAATGAGTTTTATCATTGTGTTGATAGAGTTCTGCTCAGTAATTATTGAATAGAAATTTATTTGTTTAGCTTCATATTCAGAAAGTATTGAGTCGGTTCAATGCAATTACAAAATTACTAAAATATGAATGTCAGTGTTTGAAGACACGAGTAAACTAGTTTAAAATAATTCTTTTTTCGCTTGAATGTAGTGATTTATTTCCTCTTATATTTAGAGAGAACAATCTGTTGGTAGATATAAATTATACGAGGGTGGGCTGGCTAGTTCATACACTGACTATGAAGGAGTGATGCTAGAGCTGTGAAATCTTGCATATATTAATTTCTACTTTTCTTGTAAATAACAGCATTAGTTCTTTCCAGGTAAACTGACATCTGACTGTTCAAAGAATACTTCAAAAGTAACTAGTACTGACTTCTCTTGAAAACAGACAAAATTTAGCATCGTCGTGTTAACAAATACTTGCAGAAAAAGGGTTTAGCCTCCAAGGACATTCATAGTGATATGGTTGCTGCATTAGGAGATGAAGATCCAGTTTTATCTACCGTGCAAAAGTGGGCAGCTGAATTTAGTGGGGAAAGGGAGAGTCTTGGAGATGACCCAAGGTCTGAACCACCTGCAACTGCCACCACCGAGGAAAACATTGATCATGTCCACCACATGGTGATGGATGACAAGCGATTGACTATAAATCAAATAGTGCTATTAACATATCTCGTGTGAGAGTTGAGAATATTCTACACAATGAACTTGGCATGGTGAAGATTTCTGCACGGTGGGTGCCACGTCTTTTGATACCTGATCAAAAGTGCACCAGGCTGATGATCACATCAAGAGAAAATGTGACATTATTTGAAGCAGATGTAACTTTAGTTAGGTCATCGAATGCTCGTTTTCCCTTCCGAAATGCTCGTTGCAGACGAGACTTTGGAACCGCAGATACCGGTAGTAGTAACGTCTTTAAATAATACTCGCACTAATAATACTTGTTCAAATAGTAATCGCCGAATAGTAATTCGGCGATTTCTATTTGATTTATATGATCAGTATAGAGAAATAGTATAGTGGATATTATAGAAAATAGCGATCACTTAGACGTCACGCTAATTCCTATTAATACGTTTCCTTTACGATCACGTGATCTATTTATTTAATAATGGAATCGTCCGGGTTTGCTCACTGGTGATCGGTGTTCAAACTACAGTGTCGACAATGAAACTTTATTCCTATACAACACCCATAATGAGTGTTTGATTCATCACTTTGAGCCAGAGACAAAGAGACAATACTCATCTGCTCCAAAGAAAGCCAATATCATTTCATCTGAAGAGATGGTGATGACCTCAGTTTTTTGCAAAAGGCATTGTGTTTATTGACTATCTTCAAAAGGTCCACATCATCAATGGAAAGTAATATGACAAAGTACTGAAGCATTTACGAAAGGCTATAATGACCAAACGCCCAGGAGAACAGACGAAAGGAATTTTGTTTCATGAGCGCACAAGTCCTTGGTGTCGACGGCTGTTGGGAGTGACTGTAGCTTTGAACTAGTTGATTACACCAATGGAAGAAGTGTGTAAACCACAAAGGGGACTATGTTGAAAAATAAACCTCATTTGGTCACTACTATGAGAGTATCTTGGTCAGCCTATGAACTTTTCTGCCGACCCACCGTAAAATAGGAGATTTTGAAATTTTTGATTTTTTCACGTCGTCCTTTTATGTCATTCGCACGAGTGAAAGTTAAAGGGAGGTAACCACAGACAAGGAAACAAAACAGTGGAACAATAGAAATGAAATATCCTTTTCCTTTTTTTTTACTGCGTATCTTTTCCCCTTCCTTCTCGTCTATCTTTTCTGCTTTTCTATTTTTCTTCGACTTCTTTCCTTCCTCATCCTCGTCATCACATCTACTTTTTCTTCTTCACTTCTTTCATTTTTTCCATCTTCTCCTGTCCTTCTCATTTTCGTTTCCTTCGTCACTTCTACTCTTCCTTTTCTTCTTTCTTTTTCTTCACCTTATCTTATTTTCTTCTTTTTTCTATCTTCTTTTATATTTCCTTTCCCCTTCTTCTTTCCACCTTTTCTTCTTCGTCTTATTTCCTTCTCTTCTTTTCTTCTTTATCTTTTCCTCCACTTTTTCTTCTCCCCCCCCCTTCTCTTATTCACCATTCTTTTTCCCTATTTCGTTTACTTCTCTCTTCCACCTGAAGGTACATTTTTAAAAAAATCGTTGTACTCTTCGTTCCATTATTTGGCAATGCTACTTTTAATTAATTACAAAGTAAAAATCCTTTTCTAGTATATTAAATCATGATTTTTAAAAATTTATCTCGTTTTCAGATTCGATTTTGAAAAGATCCCTTTTTCTCGGACGAGAGTTGTTTTTTTTTATTCTACCAATTTTCCATTCTGAAAGCAAGAATCCCATTAGTCGTTAAAAAAAAATCTTATGATCTACGTTACAAAAATCCGCAAAGAATGTGACTAGCCATACACATTGGTTATGGCGGAATCACATTTTAACCATTCTAAGTCTAAAATAGAGACTGTGTTAGTCTGTAAAATATTGTTTGGAACTCCATGACCCCTGCATAAAAATCGGTGTGCTTCGAAACCAAGCACATTATCAGATCTGTAGATATGTGATTCAAGATTTGAGAATTCTCCAAAAATTTGTTTCGTCACAACGAGACTATGATAGAGAATTTGATAGTTTATCAAATAAGAATATTTCTGCTGAATTTTTTAGATGAAGAATTATCATTCTTGTATATTGTATATACTTGAGTATAGTGCTAGTTTTTATGATCCGTTTTTTACGCAAAGGTATGGGGTCGCACTATAAACAGGTAATTTTTTAATATTTTTTTAATTGGAGTGTTAAAAATCATGCATTTACGGTGACCAGTTGCATTATACACAGGTAAATTTTTTACTGTGTGGTGTAAAATTCATGCATTTTCGGTGACCGTAACCTACCTGGTAGGCCTACATTTTCACGGTACCTTTGGCTAACCTTAACAGTACAGGTAAACTCCTTTAGCCTGCCTCCCGTAACCTGAGTTCTTTCTGTTGCTAAATGAACATCAGTATGTCATTCACTACATGTACTGCTTAAAATCTACAAACACCTTATATAAATGAAGAATTTTTTTTTCCAATTTACTTTCATCTTCGTTCGCACCTGTTTTTCCAGTGGCATCCCTCTTGTCTGATACATATCTGTTATATAGGAATAAAGTGTCGTTGCCGACACTGGAGTTTGAACACAGATCACCAGAGAGCAAACACAGGCGATCCCATTTTGAATAAGTAGATCACGTGATGGTAAAGGAAATCTATATATGGAAATTAGTGTGGCGTCTTATTGATCACTATTTCTATACTATCCTCTATACAGATCGATATTCTCTGTACTATTCACTATACTATTTCTCTGTACTGATCACTATACGGATTACTATTCGGTGGTTACTATTCGAGCGATTATTATCGAGCAAGTACTATTAATGCGAGTGATATTCGAAGCCGTCTGACAACAGCATTGTTCAACGGCGTTACTATAGTTGTATCTGCGATTACAAAGTCTCTACTACAACGAGCATTACGAAAGTGACAACGAGTGTTCATTGACATCACAAAACTACACCGTATATTTTTCAGTTGTTTTCCTTATCGTGTTTTCCTTTGTTTATTTATATTTATTATATTCTTTACATTTACTGGTATTATTTTAGCTTATAATTCTCCCATACATATCCTTAAAATATTTTGACAATATGTACAGGAATATATGGTAAATGATGATTGCTCAGGGTGAAATACCAAATACTTCTTGATCAGACCTACAAAATTTACAAATACCTTGTATAAATGAAGAATTAACTGTGTTTTTTTTTTCCTTTCTCCAATTTGCGTTCATCTTCGTTTTGTACGTTGCTGATGTATTGCTTTTCCAGCAGCATTCCATTTGTCTGATACGTATCTATATCTATATATGTTTCAGTCGGGTTACTTATTATGTTTACCGATATTTATTATATGCTTTATATTTACTGGTATTTATCTTATAATTCTCCGTTAAATATTCTTAAAATAATTTCGACAATATGTACCGGAATGAAAACCATTTATTTTTGTAAAATATGTCCAGGATGATACCCAGTACTGCTGTCTTTGACGACTGTAGACGGAGAGTGTGAAGAAGGGAATAAGCATAAACTACAAGAAAACAGAATGCATGGCCATCAGTAAAAGGATGAACCCGAAATGCGATTTACAGTTCGGTAACACTAGAATCAAGCAGACGCGGAAGTTTAAATATTTGAGAAGCGTTCTGACAGAGGACGGTAAATGCAATACTGGGATCCGTAGACGTATTGGAATGGTCAAGGACGCATTCCAAAAGCTGGGCAGAGTATTAGACAGGAGGATTTCTTTGGTAACAAAGAAAAGAATACTGAGCTGTTACGTGACATCCGTCCTTCTTTATGCCAACGAATGTTTGACGATTTCCTCAAAGATGAAGAAGAGAATCGAGGCGACAGAGATGTGGTTTTACAGAAGGATGCTGAGAATATCATAGACCGAGCGTGTGAGCAACGATGAGGTCTTAGAGAGGATGCAAACAAGAAGGAGGCTGAACATATGGAAGAGGCAGCTGGAGTTCCTGGGACACGTAATGAGGAACGAGGGCCTGGAGAATCTGATACTCACGGGTCGAATAGGGCGAAAGAGATACAAGGGAAAACAACGCATGACATACCTAGCGGTCTTAAGCAAGTGGATGACAGAACGTGGTCTGGGGAAGGTGGCAGAGGAAAGGAACTTGTTGAGAGCTGCAAGGGATAGAGGGAGGTGGAGAGCCATGATCGCCTACGTCCTGAAAGGACACGGCACATAGAAAGAAGGCCCACTAGTATTGCTCAGAAGCTGGGGTCACATTATACACGAGCTATATGAAAAAGGAAATTCAAGGATCGCTATATACATGAGAGGTTTGCATACAAATATATACAGTACTTTGCTACTCAGGCGTTCAAGCTTATATTGGTTGTTATACTCACAACGTTTCGGCTGTTGCGCTCTCTGGCCTTCTTCAGATATCTGTTGTCGTACTCGGTCACCATATTGAAATTTTTAACCAAATTATTTATTCCGCTTCTTTGTTTTCTTTATTATCTGTGGATTTTCGTGGCATCCAGTGAAAAGCAGTTGAGTGGTTTCCCGTTTCCTTCTCTGCGTTTTCGAATTCAGAGTAATCCTTCTCCTAATCTGGCTGCCACTCAAGGCTAGAACCCACTTTACTCTGATTTGGTAGATAAGAGATAGATTAATGTCTTTCCCAAAAGTATTTATGTGAAAGTGGACGTGACAGACGGTCCGAAAATTTGGAAACGGATCGCTGATTTCATTTTCAGCGATGGTAACCGTTGCGTTACCCGCATATCCATTGACCCGTGGGACGAGCTGGTTCACTCCTGCTGTAGAGGAGCGTTCAACTTTCTCCGTGAAAAAACAAGGAACTTTGAGAACATCGATTGCAGCAATATGGCGGTGGGAATAAGCTTTGATTTCAAACGGAGATTCATAAAAGTTACAAGTTCAAGCAAATTTTACAAATTGAACTTTGCGTTTTGTTCGAGAGTGTTGCTATTTTTTTTCTCTCTTTTCATTTTTAAGTATAATGATATTAGCAAGGCAGATTTGTCGCCGCTTAAATGTGAGCACTGATCTGTGGATTCCTTGGAAATATTTCTCTCACTCTGTCCTTTCCACGTATAATTTAAAAAAAAACAATTTCAGTCTTTATCTCGCGACATTTTCTTCTCTTTTTCGATGTTTCTAATAACGTTTCTTTTTAACTATTATTTTTTTTTATTTAAATTCCCTGTTTTAGTTGAATTTAATTCAGGAAATTGTGAGGACTCTCACAATAAATAGATAATCTTTCTAGAAATCTTTTTTTAATTAATTTTATTTGTTCTTTTGTGAAAATCTTTTTTGCAAAGAGTTCATTTTTCTTTAGTTTTTTTATATTGTTTCTCTGTGCATTAATTTTTGTGCAAGTAAAATAATTTTAAAATTCTTTTCTATTTTTTACCTTGCCATAATTTTCTTAGACTTCATTCAGCTTCAATCATTAGAATTTTTTTACTTTCGATATCGGGAAAGCAAAGTTTTGCAAAAATTGTCAGTCACATTTAAAACATCTGGTAAAAGTGCCCGATTTTCAAGTCATGCTTTCTAAATGTGAGTAACAACTACCATAAAAATTTATTACCATTTCAAACTAAACTTGAAATAAATCATTATATATATATATATACTCACACACACACATTCTACAGTTGAAAGGAAAGAATAAGTCGTACTGAAAATAACCTAATTTTGTCCTGAAAATGTACGTTTAGTTTGCTTTGTAGAGCTGGACGCTGCCGCCCCTAAAACCACTACATTGTATGCCTTTATATATATATATGTATATGTATGTATATATATGTATATGTATATGTATGTATATATATGTATATGTATATGTATGTATATATATGTATATGTATGTATATATATGTATATGTATGTATATATATGTATATGTATGTATATATATGTATATGTGTATGTATATATATATATATGTGTATGTATGTATATATATATGTGTATGTATGTATGTATATATATATGTGTATGTATGTATGTATATATATATATATGTGTATGTATGTATATATATATGTGTATGTATGTATATATATATGTGTATGTATGTATATATATGTGTGTATGTATGTATATATATATGTGTATGTATGTATATATATGTGTGTATGTATGTATATATATATGTGTATGTATGTATATATATGTGTGTATGTATGTATATATATATGTGTATGTATGTATATATATGTGTGTATGTATATATATGTGTGTATGTATATATATATGTGTATGTATGCATATATATGTAAATGTATGTATATATATATGTATATATATGTATATATATATATATATATATGTATTTTTATATATGTATACATTTACATATGTATATATATGTACATATATATGTACATATTGTGTGTATTTAGGCAGCATTTTTTCATTAATGCATGTTTCATTAAATAATATAGACAAGTGTTGTCTATATATTTTATGTAAGTTCTTTTCATATCGTCTGATAAGCTTAATAACATTATCATTAAACAATGAAAGAAAATCACAATATTGATACATATTTTTTAATCCAATCTAAGCTTTCGGTTTACATACGCCATTATCAAAGATGACAATTACATTATAATATATTAAGTAATACACGGACAAAACAGTGATGAGATATATATATATATATATATATATATATACACATACATATGTGCGTGTGTGTGTATTTAGGCAGCAATCCTTGTTTCATGCACATTTCATTGAATACGACATGCCAGTTTCTTTTAGTTTTTTATACAATTTTTCATGTGAACTAATAAGTTTTTTCTTTTCAGATGATAAATTATATAAATATAATATAATTATTATATAATTTATCATCTGAAAAGAGGAAACTTATTAGAAATTGTATAAAAAATAAAATCAAAGCACCTTGTCTGTCGAATTCAATGAAATATATATATTTATATATGAGTGTGGGTATGTATGTATGTATGTATGTATGTGTGTATATATATATATATATATATATATATATATATATGTGTGTGTGTGTACGTATATATATGTGTGTGTATATGTGTATATATATATATGTTTATATATACATATATATATATTCCACTTTTTCCTTCAATATACTTGATATATAAAAATTTATATATCCTTATCTCATACATATTAATAAATAATCAGCTATAATTGACTCTCAGAAATTTTCAGGATTGAAACTTCTCGGAGGCAGTTACACCCTGTACTTAGTAAGGTCGGAGTGTGGGTGGCGTCTACTTTTAATTTCCTTACCCACTTATTTTTATTTCCACCACAAACTAAGAATTCACAAACAAATTTTTTATTAAACCCACCACTCAAATATGAACCACCCATCTATGACTTTTAATCCAATTTGTTCTACTGTTTTATTTCTCTCTCTAAAGAGAATCTGTCAATTGTGCCACACTTGATACACGCTTGAGCGATCATGTATCTTTCGATATATGACTGACTAGGCAGAAGGTTTTCCCGCAGTAGGATGGCATTTCCTTCTGCGGTAGACTGGTTGCCAACCAATGCAAAAGAACCCACTCTGTCCTGCTATTCAACCCATAGCTTGGGGGGAAGAGATGGATTCATACCTTTCACAAGGGTATTTCTGCGTCAGTGAGTATAACGAACTCGACTGGGATTAGAACTCAGCTCTCCGATTTCTAATTCCGAGCCGACATGTATTTATGTATGTATATGTGTGCGCGCGTGCACGTGTATATGCCAAAATCGAGTAGCTGCAGAAATTTAATTATCTCTCTAGTGTAGTAACAGTCGTCAGAAAATGTAACACGAAAATCCAAAGGCGTAGGAATAACGAAAGATGTCTTTCTGAAAATAAGCAAAGTATTAATGTAAAGGGAATGTCCATAGGAATCAAGAAAATGATACCGAACTGCTATATAACATCTAATCTCATATTTAACAGTGAATGTTGGACAATCTCTTTACAAATGAAGAAGAGGCGTGAAGTTACAGATACGTGATTCCACTAATGAATACTAAGAATACCATGGGCGGAGTATGTGAGCAACAGGGAAGTTTTAAGGAAAACTGGAAACGAAAAAGTCACTTGTACTTACAATCATGAGAATAAATGCATATGCAAATATAATAATTTATCATGAAACTCGCCTTTTGAAATATTTTTCATTATAATCTTAGTCACGTTAAATTTCCCAAATGAATAATGAAAAAGACATTATCTTGACCAGTCCATGAAATAACTAGAGAGCAAATGAATATATGTTAGACAAATCAAAACAACATTAAACTGGTCAAGATTCTGTCTTTTTTCATTCTTTTTTTTTTTAGCCTTTCGTTAATATACCCTTTGTATTAGAATAAACACATACGCATATGTAATAATTACACATACACAATGTTTCCATATACGCGACACCAAGTGACATTTCTTCAGTTTCAGAAATAGCTACCATATGATATTAATTAGTAGGCGTCTGTTTTGTTTTTTGTATTCTTTTACTAATGTTCAACCAATACAAGATCCAAGATCCACTGAAGGTAGAGGTTACTGTGTGATGTTGCATGAGCGTAAGAAAAGGTAAGAAGTGAAGTTCTTAGGGCTATGCAGGAAAGGTAACCCCTAACTCTCGACTTGAAGAGGTCAAGATTTAATTTGTGAATAAAATTTCATAGTTCAGTTGGAGACGTTAAAAGTATAGAGGGAAAGTAGACATTTAGAAGAACCCAATTTTAAATAGGAACAACGGATAAACCTCTACTCCTGTTCAAAAGACTGGGGAGTGGTGTATGATGTTTGTATATAATAATGTTTGTATATAAACATTATATACACCTCGTGTTTTAGAAGCTCAGAAAAATAACGGTTTCTTAAATATATAAAATATTAGGTAAATAAAAACACCAGAAAGGAAGACAAATTACGAAATAGTCGTACATAAATAAACACAAATATCGAAAAGTTTGTTAAATTTAGAAAAAGATAGAAAAAATGAAAATTAGATAGGGATTTAAACCTAAAATACTCGGAGATTATGAAGTCATTACACAATAAGATAACTTATACTTCCTTTTTGACAGTACTACCACCTAAAGTATCAATGGATGAGAGTAGAAAATGCAAAGTTAGTAAATATAACTTTAGGTAAACAAAAATAAAGTAAAAAAAAAACAACAAACAAACGATCTTCAGCTTAGTTGTACAAAAACAAATACTAACACAGGAAAATTCGGTAACTGTGAAAAAAGTTGAAAGAAATAATAATAAACAATACACATTTAATTTCAAATGAATATAATAATTAAAAAAATATATATAATAAATGAAATAAGAGATATTAATTGCGAAATAAATTATTATATTATTTTTAATCAGTTTTTTGCCGTCCTGGGTATGACGATAAACTACGTCCAACAGTAACGCCTCTGATCAGGAGGTCTTGAGGAGCGTGGAACCACCTCTTAATTGCTGGTGTTCCCAGATCCGCCCTGACCCGGGGTGGTAGCACCTGTTAGGGCCCAGCTGTGGGTAAATAGTTAACCCCTAAACTGAGGTTAAAACACATATGAAAGTGTAAAAATAGGTTTTAATACTAGAAATACGTTTTGTAAAAAAATTCTTACCAGAAATACATTATTACCAGCAATACATTTTTGAAAAAAAATATTACCAGCTGTACATTTTTGGGAAAAATATTACCAACAATACGATTTGGGAAAAAATATATTTCCAGCAATAAAAAAAAAATTGTCGGCATTAAATAACCCATTGAGGTTGATGTGCCGTAAAACAAAACAAAATCAGTTTGTTTTTGTTTTTTAGTTAAACTTAAAATCCGTGAATTTCATTGAGCTTTGAAAAACGCTTTATCTTTCCTTGAGTTCAGACTATGAGATACACAGCAATAAATCCATTCTATCTTGTTGGGGCACAACCACGACATCGTCTACGGTTTGTCAATCAAAAAAGGCGGTAAATTCAGAAAGACGTGAGACAGCCGCTGAAAACTGATGACGACTGATGCGACTGAGAAATTCAGCGAGAATTTCTCCACATTTCGTCAATCCCCACGTGGGAGGCTCTTCTTTGAAAAGTACGATAACTTGACGCTCAAAATCAGTGAGTTGTTTAGCCATACGTGGAGGACATAACGAATGACAAAAGATGTCTGCAAATGACGGGTCATAAGATCAAGCAGCAATTAATCAATAATAAAAGAATCAATCAGAGAGTTAAGTCATCACGCGAGAGTCGAATGATTATTCAAGGTCATGAATATTCAAGAAATTTATTCAAGGCTATTCATGGTCAATTATTCCTGAAAGATAAACAGTGATAATAAATTTACCGTTTTTTTTACTGGGCACACTGTATTTTTATACAATTGCTCGCACTAGTGTTTTTTTTTTTTTTTTTTAGTAGGATCGCATGTTTGAAACTATAATTCGCATTCATCCATATTCCTGCATGCACCAAAATTTCTCCCCCAAATTTGAAGTTTATCAGCGGTTTCGTGCAATTTCTGTCGGTCAATTGTTTGACCATGTCTGTCACCTTCGTTTGTATTCGTATCACTGTTTAAAATAGTTTGAATCTCTGTTTATACCTGACGACCGGAGGACTGATATTACATAGAAATTCTATAGTCTTTTCTTTGTTTCTAACGAAATTTTCCTGTTTTTTAATACTTTGCTTATATTTTGGAAGACATTTTTCGCGATTCTAGTGCACCTTTGAATGTTGGTGTCACACAGTAGATGTTTTAATGAAAGGGCTGGCAAGATCACAGCAAATTTCGCGCCTGTTTCGATTTGCTTGATATATTCACTCTCTTAACCGCTGAACATGTTTTTCTTTTTCTTCTCTCTTCTCGGGAACATTCCTTTTAGACGAAGAAATGTTGCTTGCTGACTCAGCTGGTCTTTGGAAATTTGTACATTATTCAATAATCTTTTATATTTAATAATGTCGAAGATAAGACAGTCGTGCTTTTGTTAGAATAGAAACTTTTTTTTCTTCTTGTTTGTTCATCACGGCGCTGGAAGATGTGCACCCTCCAGGTTTACCATTCCAAAACCATATGTGTTAAACATTAAAAAACAAAAAAAGAACGTATTTTTGTAGACATCCACATGTGAAATGACCTTGCAGTCTGAAAAGACGCGGAAACAGCTAAATTAATTATCATTATTATTTTATTAAAAAGAAATGTAATAATGAAATTGAAAAGAAAAGGTAGACAAAATAAGTTAATATTGATTGTAGGCGAATTAAGAAAGAAAAAAAGTATGGTGATAATATATATATATATATATATATATATATATATATATATATATATATATATATATATATATATATATATATGCTCCTGGGCGTATATTTATTGTAGAACATTCCGACCAACTTTAATACATTTTCTCTGTAATAAATTACTTTTTCATTTTCATCAGAAACACATTCTTTAAGTCGAAAGTTTGGTCAGATCTATTACGATGTACGAATAATGCATTTTAAGTTGAAAGTTTGGTCAGATCTATTACGATGTACAAGTAATGCATTTTAAGTTGAAAGTTTGGTCAGATATATTACGATGTACGAATAATGCATCTTTGATATTCAATATAAATTTTTATTTAAATTTCTAAATACCTAACCAATGTACAGGGTATCCCAAAAGTATTAGACGCATAGGCAAAAGTGTATATTTTCAAGAAATTAAATTTTTAACATTTCATTGAATTGGAATATTAACAAATAACATCTTCAATATGATTTTCATATATTTAGCACATTCACTCTTTCTGCATTCAATCAAGTGTATTGCATTTGTTATTTTTATTGAGTACAACTTCATTTTTAGCATACCCTAGAAAAAGAAGTCAATTCTTTTTTCTTTAGACAAAACCATATTTAATCTGTGAACATAGAAAAAAATATGGTTAATGAGATTTCCTGTATCCAGATTTTAGGGAGCCACCCTGTAATTCATGGGACATTTCGTTTAATTTACAGATTTCTTCTACAGATTTCATATTATTATTGATTTACTTATATTGCCTTTGCTCGCAAAATTACAACTGATACGCGATGTTAGAGAATTGAAAAAAATAATGATGAAAATAAAAATAGCAACAGCAGAAAGTTGAATGAGACTGGTTAGGTTTAACATTTACACCCAACGGATGTCAGAATCTAAATTTAAAGGTTGAACGTTCCTATATCGCTAACGTTTCGATGAAAATTGTAACCGGCTTTTGTTGTATTTCTCACTTTCCCTCTTTTTATGGATAAGTATGATTCCATCAAAAGCGTTACTTACCTGAAGAATTTCTTCTCGGAACGAAACGCGTCACTACTAAGTTTTTCCATTTTGGCATTCACGTGCATATATATATATATATATATATATATATAGAGAGAGAGAGAGAGAAAATTTAGAGACACACAAATATATATATATATATATATATATATATATATATATATATATATATATAAATAAATAAATAAATAAATAAAAGTGAACATAGAAGTCAACACTTAGAGGCGACAGTCTGTTTCATGCTAGTGAAATCATCAGGCAACTAGTATGAAACAGCATGAAACAGACTGTCGCCTCTAAGTGTTGACTTCTATGTTCACTTTTATATTTACACACGCTCTATCTCTGATATTGAGCACTTTATCCCATAAATATAGCACACTTTAAGACTATATTTCTTCATATATATATATATATATATATATATATATTAATTACATTACATTATTTTTTTAAATTGCTAACTTTTATTTATTAGACATTAACCTACGTCACTTAGCATCGTCCATAATGTACCTAAACTTTTCGGTTAAGCTGATGAATATTTATGAGCGTTCTTGAATTTTAAAAATTGGATAAAACTAACGATATTTTTTGTTTATAAATACTTGTTGCAAAATAAACTCCTTAGATTTGGCTTGATAAATTCCATCAGAGGGCTAAACACGTCAGCGAAGATAAGTTTTCCTTCTGTAGTTATATAATCTAAAAATGTCAGTGACACTAAACTTCACTGTTACTTCAAGTTTCACGATATGAAGCGATTTTCAGATGATACGCTGAACCGTCTGAGTATCGCTTCTTCGCGTCAGACATGAAGCCACGGTGAAGTTTTGACACCTTTGGATTCATCTCTATTTTAGGTTGGTTTTCTAAATGGAAATTTTTACATATCGCTTCTCGGCCTTTTGGCTAAGATCAAAGATCTAAGTACTATATATATATATATATATAATAACAAACTGGAAAGATTTTTTTTTTGTGACGCGTTTCATTTTCCAGTTTGTCATATTTTTATAAATACTGTTGATATATATAAAATTATACAAAATTATATATCGTTATATCATATATATATATATATATATATATATATAAGGTACTTAAAGTTTTAAAAGAGATTAAGAGATATTAGAATTGAGTTTCCTGATCTTTTCGATCACCTGACCATTATGTGAACGCCTATAAATAAACTGCGTATGAAAGTGCAATACAGTTAAGGATAAGCATTTCTTTTGTATATATATTGTATTTTTGTGTATTGATCTCTATATTTTTTTATGTTTTACATTGGGACTGTGTTTTTGTAGTATCCTTTTATTACTTGTTATATAAAACGATATACAGGAATCCCTCTATTAGTGCGGCTAATGTGTTCATACCGCGTAACTATTTAAAAAAAAAATCAATTTTCCATTACTGTTTTCCATTAAACTGAAGAACATTTTACCGCACTAATCGAGTACTATGTATGGACTAATCGAATATTTGGTACATAAAAATTTTAGCGCATTAATCAAGGGATACATATAAATATATATATATGTGTGTGTGTGTGTGTGTGTGTGTGATAAAAGAATAATAGACTCTTCTGTATGTCACACATATGGGAGTGAAAATGAGACTATATCTCCCTACGTGGAAACTTGGAAGCTTTCTATATCGAAGTCGACAATCAATTTGATTTAG
This sequence comes from Acanthosepion esculentum, assembly GCA_964036315.1. Classification (NCBI taxonomy): domain Eukaryota; kingdom Metazoa; phylum Mollusca; class Cephalopoda; order Sepiida; family Sepiidae; genus Acanthosepion; species Acanthosepion esculentum. Next base: position 4,507,552 of record OZ038501.1, on the reverse strand, counting down.
AATCAATAAATGAAATATCACTCACAGACAATCGTGACCCTTCAGTCGGACTCGTGAAAGTGTAAATATAGTTTTAGTTAAATTTCATTGATCGAATGTGACTTTATGTTATTGAAGAATGAAAGATTTCAGGATTGATGTGATGCCATGTTGCAAGGAACGATCAAAAATAGTTTGGTCAGTAAATTTTTTATACTAAAGTTCAAGGCACGAGAGCAACTTGAAGTAGAGTGTTATTGCTAAAATGGTGGTTATGATGAATGAGGTGTGTGATATGAATGAAATAGTGGGGGGGGTAAGAAGTGAAGATTATGAAGATAAGAAGGATAGATAACGATTGACCTTTGACTTGAAGAAGTTAAGATTGTAATGTAGAGGGTGCTGTTAAAATGATTATGATGAATAAGGGGTGTGATATGAATGAAAGAGAAGGTGGTAGGAAGTGAAGATTATGAGTATAAGGGGGATATATAAATATTGGCTTTCAAAGAAGTTATGACTGCAGTGTTTAGTGAAGCACCCACACAGGAGTCTGTTCCACAAAATGACAGATTTTGGGGAAAAAAGCTATCAGAGTGGAATTTCGTTTTTACACTTGGAATACGGAGGAAATGAGGCTGATTCGACCTCGTGAAAGTAGCGTGTCCTCGCAGTAAATATCTGAACTGGCGGAACTAATGAATGGAGCTCATTCGAAAATTTACCATAGTAAAGAAGATAGAGTAGTGATAGGCTTGCGACGTTTGATCTGTGGGATGCAGATTGGAGAAGAAGGCATAATCAATTTTGAAATCAAGTCAGGGTTTGGTTTGTTGTGTTTTGCGGCATATCAACCTGAATAGGTTATTTAATGCCGACAAGATTTTTATTGTTGGTTTGGTGTGGTTTGTTTTGTTTTACGGCATATCAACCTCAATGGGTTATTTAATGCCGACAAGATTTTTATTGCTGGTTTGGTGTGGTTTGTTTTGTTTTACGGCATATCAACCTCAATGGGTTATTTAATGCCGACAAGATTTTTATTGCTGGTTTGGTGTGGTTTGTTTTGTTTTACGGCATATCAACCTCAATGGGTTATTTAATGCCGACAAGATTTTTATTGCTGGTTTGGTGTGGTTTGTTTTGTTTTACGGCATATCAACCTCAATGGGTTATTTAATGCCGACAAGATTTTTATTGCTGGTTTGGTGTGGTTGTTTTGTTTTACGGCATATCAACCTCAATGGGTTATTTAATGCCGACAAGATTTTTATTGCTGGTTTGGTGTGGTTTGTTTTGTTTTACGGCATATCAACCTCAATGGGTTATTTAATGCCGACAAGATTTTTATTGCTGGTTTGGTGTGGTTTGTTTTGTTTTACGGCATATCAACCTCAATGGGTTATTTAATGCCAACAAGATTTCTATTGTTGGTAATATTTTTTTCTTAAAAAATTCATTGCTGGGAAAAGTATTTCACAAAAATGTATTGCTGGTAATATTTTTAAAAAAATCTATTTCTAGTAATATTTTTCCTTCAAAAATGTATAGCTGGTAATAATTTATTTACAAAGTATTTCTGGTATTAAAACCTATTTTTACACTTTTATAGTATTTTGACCCCAGTTTGTGTGTTAACTATTTACCTATAGCTGGGACCCTAACAGGTGCTACCACCCCAGGTCAGAGTGAACCTGGGAACACCAGCAATTAAGAGGTGTTTTCACGCTCCTCAAAACCTCCTGATCGGAGGTTTTGCTGTTGGACGTAGTTTATCGTCTTACCTAGGACGCGTATGTAGTTTATCCTCATACTCAGGACGTGGACGTAGTTTATCGTCTTACCCAGGACGGAAATCAAGTCAGGGAGTGAACAGCTCCAACCCAGATATAATGGCAGTACTCCATTTTTGTCTAATCTAAACTTTGTAAAGATGAAGCTTGACAGAAAGAGCCAGGTATTTCTTGGAGCTATGGATTGAGCCAACTATTTTTCTGAGCACATTTAGCAAGGGATCAGATATACGTGTTACACTTGAGGTCTGGAGTGAACCTGAAACCTAACAGAGTTCAAATGCAACGATCTAATTTAGCGATAGCCTTTCCTCAGTTTTTGGCCTTGTGCCATATTTTTGTATCAACCAGATATAAGTATTCCATTCCCCATTAACTATCTCATCTTTTGTTTTCTGACCAAATTAAGAAACTCTGGGCTCTTAGGTGTCTAATACAAGGTGTGTCTTAATAATGATGGGCTTTTTCTCAATATACAATGAACAGTCTTAATAAAAGTTGTGTCTTTGTTTTTGAGATGCGAGAATAGGGAATAGAGATAATCCAAAATGGTTAAAATGTTAAATTATATGAATCTTTATGTTAATGGTTGGTGGGTTGGCATATATGCAGCATCCAGTTGGGATGAAATAATAGAACTGGGGGAGACTGGTGTTCATTTTCTCCTGCATCCCATAAAATCCCAGTAACCTATATATGGAGCCCGTGCAAGGAGTTATTCAGAGATGTAATATATTTAATGTTAATACAATTTGGGATAATGAAAAATTGAATACACTTCAATAAAACCTCGTTAACCATCACATTAAAGTATGTACCGATTATTTAAATTTTTGTTTTTTTACCAATTTTAAATTAGTTTGTGACAAGGTCTCAAGGTTTTCCTGTGTGGATTGAACTATCTGTTCCACAGAGACGAAGTAATGATTGCACTACAGTAGGTGGCCAAATGTGCATATGCGAATGAGAATATATATATATATATATATATATATATATATATATATATATATATATATATAGCTAAATGTGTTCTGTGTAAGTTTTTGTATGTGAGCAAGTATATCTTTTTGTGTATATACAGTTTTTTGTGTGTGTGTGCCGATAGTATAGACGTATGTATGTATTTGTGTGAAAATATGAATGTTTTTCTGTTTGTGCCTGGTCGATGTGTAGGTATGTATGTATGTATGTATGTGAGTGTGTCTGTAGGCGTATAATTTGGTGTATTAATGTATCCGTCTATGAAAGTGTGTTTTTTTTTGCGTACACATATGTCTGTATATATAGATGTGAAAGTCTAGATATGTAAAACTGCGTAAGTAAACTTGCATTTATCTCTCTCTCTCTCCCTCTGTGTGTGTGTGTGTGTGTGTGTATATATATATATATATATATATATATATATATATATATATATATATGTGTGTGTGTGTGTGTGTGTGTGTGTGATAAATTCTTAGATATTTCTAATCATGAAAAGAATCCGTTTGGTTTTGTCACATAAAATAACATGCCCGAAAAACTCGCCAACAAATTAGTCGGGGGAAAAAAAAAAGAAAAAAAAAACAACAACATTTATTTCCCACCTTTCCTCTTAATTAAATCAACGACTTCTTCGCCGATGGGTCAACATTCAAAATACAAAGAAAGGGAAAAATAAAATAAAATTAAGAGAGACGGCCAAATAATAAATAATCGATTCGCGGAAGACAATTAACGAATCATTTTATGCCTGCATACAACGCATACCTATATACATATACAGCACACGCATATATGGGCGTATAGCAGTACAAAAGAAATATGTAATAAAAATTATATATATATATATATATATATATATATATATATATATATATTAAGTTGAAATAATGGCAAGCAAAATATATATGCACTCGCTGTGTGTGTTAATATTTTCGGAAATACTTATTTGATATTTGAATTGCGATAGTTCAAGAGAACATTTGAAGCCGCAAGGCGCTTTGGCAATGAAAAGATAAAATGCTACTTAAAGTCGTTCAATACTTTGATGTCATATTTGCAGGATGAAATCATCATTGGCATAAGGCCAAGTCTTGAGATGTATCAAAATCTTGAACAATAATGATTGGTGTTTTTTTCTGCTCATTTTGCTTTCGCGTAAAAACATGTCACATAAACAGCCGTCTTGATATATTTTCTAATTAATAAAATATTTGCTGGTAAAGCAGAAAGAATCCTAACTTGAAAAATTCAACCATCGAAATGCGAAATTCGTTGCAATTGTTTAAATCCTTTAAATATGATTTTTTTAAAAAGCTATTGCTCTGTTAATTATGGATACAACCATCAACTTCATATTCCAAAACTTCTTCAGTTTACTGACAGTAGACAGGTATCTTTTTCCTGCTTTCTTTGCCTGTGGTTTGCTGGAACACTGATATCTGTCATCTGACAGATTTTCAGCACCTTCGTATTCCATTGGTAAGGAGGAAGGTCTACCCAGACAGCATCTTCCTCAGAAGAATTTTACAATTTTAACGTCTTCAAGTCTAACGTCAACCGTTATCTATCCTACATATCCTCATAATATACACTTCTTACTTTAACCACTTATGCTCTTACAACAACCTCTTTCGGTAACCTTGGGTGAACAGTAATATAAAATTACTTGTTTGCCATAACTAGATCTGCTCTTTTGCCTTAGATTGAGTTTTTCTTTCTCCAGAATGCCTTATGGTTTTCACATATACTGTTATTTTTTGGTCAATTTCTTCATGGATCACCATTCATACCCATCATGTTTATCTTTGTAGACCTACAGGACTAATTCTCTTCATTCGCTTAGATATGAATGACGATTTCATCTTTCTTTCTCCGTATAAGCGACGATAACGATTCTGCTGTATTCCATTTTGGACACTAGAGCCTGCTCTTAGGGAAACGAATTAAACCTCTTTGAATGGTGATTCAGTTTCCTTATTCAGATGTCCTTCGCGTAGTCATACCAATGCCATTTCTTTTGTTTGCTGTTTTGTTTTTCTTCTCTTTTTTGGTTTTTGTTTTGGAGTTTTCTAATCAGACATTTATCTTCCAATCACTTTCACTGAAACTTTAGTATAACATTATTATTATTGTTTGGTTCAGTTTGGTTTATTTTGTTTTATGGCATATCAACTTGAATGGGTTATTTAATGCAGACAAGATTTTTTATTGCTAATATTTATTTCCAAAGATGTATTGCTGCTAATATTTTTTCTTCAAAACTTCTTTACTGGCAATAATTTTATACAAAACTCTATTAATGGTATTAAAATCTATTTTCACACTTTCATAGTGTTTTGATCCCAGTTTGGGGGTTAACTATTTGCCCATAGCTAGGACCCTAACAGGTGCTACCACGCCGGGTCAGGGTGGACCTGGGAACACCAGCAATTAAGAGGTGGTTCCACGCTCCTCAAAACCACCTGATCAGAGGCCTTGCTGTTGGACGTAGTTTATCGTCTTACCCAGGACGCGGATGTAGTTTATCGTCATACCCAGGACGTTATTATTATTATTAGTAGTAGTATATAGTACATATACTACATGGTAGTAACAGTAATACACACGCGCGTGCACACACACACACATATATATATATATATATATATTAGCTTTGGTATTACATATATATATATATATATATATATATATATATATATATATATATATATATATATTAGCTTTGGTATTACATATATATATATATATATATATATATATATATTAGCTTTGGTATTACATATATATATATATATTAGCTTTGGTATTACATATATATATATATATATATATATATTAGCTTTGGTATTACATATATATATATATATATTAGCTTTGGTATTACATATATATATATATATATATATATATATATATATATATATAATTAGCTTTGGTATTACACACACACACACATATATATATATATATATATATATATATATATATATATATATATATTCTTAAATATTCTTAACGCAAAAACTCAAAGAAAAAAATAAATTTGAAAAGCGTATCAGAAAACTACCCTTAGGAAAACTATGAATCCATATCGTCAAGCTATAGGTTAAATATCAGCATAAAGTTGGCTCTCTCGCTGTGATTGGTAACCAGTCTAGGAGAAGGACACCTCTGAATTCAAAACCTCTCTGGTGGGATACATAATTAAACTGTAACTAAGGTTCACTCAGCAGTATAAACCACAGGTTAGCTCTGCGAGTGTTGAAGAAACACAAATGAGCTGGTTCGCATTCTCTGGAACGAGTAGCCATGGCCATGACGAAGATGAGAAATCACACTGATTTGCAATGTGCCTTCAAGTCAAAACAGATGTGATGATGATAAGAAAACTGAAGAATCTTTCAATGAATAAATATTTAAAATGCGTTTCTTTCATTTTTTTATCGCTCGTCTTAAATGTGTCTACGTACGTACGCGTGTGTGTGTGTATCTATGTGTGTACACACGCACGTACCCAAACATACCCGAAGACATAATTACGCTGAGTAAATCCATGTTGTAGAATCAAAATCCCTCTTTTCCCCCTCGACTCTCCGAAGACTTGTTAACCTCTTTTTCACTCGAAATTCAAAACTGATACCCTAACGTCATATATCAGAATCAATATATTGTCCCCGCCCATGTTTTTATCAACACCTATTCGTTACTTTTAATTTTTATTTATTTTTTCACTTTGAATAATTATGTAACATTTGAACAGCGTACAAATGGCGAACGGCAGGTTTGAAATTATTTATTTATTACGAAGCCGGTAAAATCATTCAGCAAAAAGAAAGAAAGTGTTCAAACGGTTATGTTTTAAATGTAAGTGTCAAAAACTGAAAAAAAAAAAAAAAAACTCGAGTCGATTATATTTGTTAATTGTAATAAAAACTATCTGCTGAATTTAATTAGGGTATTCAACGAAAAGTTTAACTGAAAACGAAAAGCCTCGTTTTGAATGCCACCGTGCTTTACAAGACAGTCTCGTTTTACTTGCGTAAGTAACCCAATAACTGCCACAGAATCCGATAATTGCAATAAAATTATTTTACATTATTATTTTTTTCTTATGCTTTGTTTTCTTTATGATAACTAAAGAATTTGTTTTCGGGATGTCTGTCTCCTGTTTCTTCGCTCCACTCCGCTCCCATACTCAGTCGAAAAACCAGGCTTGGATTTTAAAAAGGGTCTAGACATTATTCAGTAATGAAGTGGATGAACATTACATTTTTGTTAGAGCATTTTAAAGCTAGCATTTTTAACGGCTGGAAATTGCTGCATCTGCCATTTCCAAAAATAAATAAATAAATACATAAGGTTTTCTTAAGAGGTTCTTTTGACTGCTTCACTGCTGTTCGTAACGCATAATCTTTCAAAGTGTAAAATAGTCCATGAATTAATAAATATTACCTGAAGATTTAAGATTGATTACAGTAAAACCTCAGTAAGTAAAACCTAAGTAACCTTAGTAAGAACTAATTACGTGTGTGGGAGTCCTTCATTCCGATAGATCCCACATTTCGTAAAAAACAAGCAAGTTCCGTGGGTCCCTGCATTTAATTAAGATCATTTGGTCAAATCCATGACAGTCAACATGAAAATAACCAATATTACGTAAAACTGTATAAAATATCAAATAAAATAACACTCATATTGAAAGGATTTTGAAAGTGCTATTTTCAAACTTTTGTAGACATATAATAGCGTGCAATACTTTCTCTTTAGTGACGTATTTTTATTATATTGTGTGTTTGGGGGTCGTTTGTCTTACTCTGTACTGTAGAATATTCGATCGAAACCAGAAAGGTGGCACCTTTGAGAAACAGTCGTCAGCGTCATATATTTTCAATAAATGGCAATTTCCTATTTTCCCATAAATGGGCCAGTACAGACAAGCAACAATGCAGTGAAAGTGCTAAGTAAAACATGAAATATTTATATGCAAATATAAAGCCAATATTTGCAATGATGGATCCTAACATTTGTTTGTGCATGTTTCGGCACACGAGCTCTTTGTTAGACAGAGACGTTTGACAGTGATCAGTAATTCAAACATGCGTTATTGACAGAACGGGGCTGTTCTTCGCTTAATTTTCCCTTTTACTCACGATGCCAAATTGAGCAAGAAAATTCTTTGATGTCAACTACGAAAGTGTTTCGATATATGATTATTCAAATGTGCCTCGTTGTGAAACAGTGTCTAGCGAGGTGGATTTACAACCCATTACTCGTGTAACGAGTTCAGTCTTCACTGTATCCAAATTTTATCTGCCTTGTCGGCAGGACTTCGAAGACGCCGAAAACCTTTCCCACTAAAAAAGGAAGCACCTATGAAATAAATACTTACAGATTACAACCAATTGTTAGTCATGTAGAAATCAGTAAATACTTTCAGACTCAAATATAAACGACCAATATTTACGTATCCCCAATCCATGCTTATACACACACACACACACACACACACACACACACACACATATATATGAGAGGGAAAAAGAGGAGTATAGGTAAGTTTTTAATCACAGTCTCCGCTAATCCCACTTCGCATACATCATTTTCCAACACGCTCAGGTAACCCCTCGGCGTCTGAAATCAAAGTGACATGTCTACCCATGGGCAATGCCAAACACGTTCCCCCTCCTACCCCATATTGAATGAATGGAATAGTTATTCCCCACTTTATCGTTGTTGAACACAAAATTCGTTTCTTTTCGCGATTTAATCAGACATCAAAAACATGTCAGAAATCTCATTATGAAATACTTTTGGATTTTCATCCACCTCCTTCCCGTCATGCAATGAAACTTGTCTGTTCCCGCGCTGCGATGAATATGTAATAACTGAACAATATATGAGGGGGTTGCTCCATTCGCTTACCATATGGCAGCGACCCATAGGGGAAATATTAGTAAGGGATTGGAATCGGAGTTGAGTAGTAGAGATTTGAACATAGGGAGGTAGGGATTGACTTTGATCCCTCAGCCACCTTATCGTAAGTCATACATTAGAAAAGCCGGAAAAAAGCCACTGAGGGCCAATTTCGATTTTATTTTACACTTTTTTTTCCTAACACCCCGTGTCAGTGCCTTTTAAAATGCTTGAATGTTTATTGAACGCTTTGTAAAATGTTTCACAATCAGTAACGAAAGGAAATGAGCAGTCTTATAGAATTTAGACGTGTGTCTCTATTAACATTTAATATTACAGTATTATGGACTTAGGTGAGGTACATGTAGTTTATGGTGTCTGTGTAAACATTCGCCTCGCAAACACCTGAACTTTGCCGATAAGCCTACTTCATAATATTGAAGAATTATTGTATCATGGAGTTAGGCTACGTACAAATATTGGTAGTCTATTCCTTTTTATCCTGCCAGATAACCCAATTTTGAATATAAAACCTGGAAAATATTTTGTGGGGAGAAAGTGGATTTTTTTGTGTGCCCTAAGATAATACTGAGATTCATATAAATTTTAAAGAATGCATATTTATTAGGTCATCCCATAAGTTCTGTCTGAATTTTAACTTTTTGTTAAAATGAATGAAATTTAAAGAGTATTTTATAATGTCTAATGGAGCTGAACATTATTTTTATGTTTAGATGAATTTAAATTGATCAAATTTTATTTCAGAGAACAATAAAATTAAATTTTGTTTGATTAAAACCCTGTTAACATGGAAGTACCCAAGAATCATTTGAGGCACATAATGCTTTATGAGTTCAAGAAAGGAAACTCAGCAGCCGAAGCGGCTAGAAACATTCACTCAGTTTATTGAGAGGAATGTGTGAATGAAAGAACTTGCAGAAGATGGTTTGCAAAATTCAGAGGTGGAGATTTCACCCTTGAAGATGAAGATCGAACCGGACGTCCAGTTGAGTTTGGTGAAAAGCTTCTTGAAGCAGCCCTTGAAGAATATTGTGACTTTGAACTTTGACAAAACTTTTGCTAAAAACGCAGGAATAAAATAGTCGTATACGCTTGTGTCTCTGCAAGTGAGTGTGTGGGTGACAGAGAGAGAGAAAGAGATAGAGAAAGTGAGTCTTCATATCGATGCACACACACACACACACACACACACATATGTTGCGTATTTAGGCAGCAATCCTTCTTTCATGCAAGTTTCATTGAATATAACAGACAAGGTACTTTGATTAAGTTTTTTTAATACAATTTCTCATGTGATCTTATAATATTTTTCTTTTCGGTAGATAAATTATATAAAATCTATCCAGTTGTTATTTTTTCCGAGCGCTTTCGGCTATACATTTAGCCATTTTCAAGGTTGAAATATATTAACTGTTAACAAGAAATAGATTGTTGTATGTATGTATGTATTTATATAATGTAAAACTTAATCAAAGCACCTTATCTGTCATATTCAATGAAACTTATATATATATATATATATATATATATATATATATATATATATATATATATATATATATATTGCGGATGTCAGTGTGTCACTGTGTCACAGATTTTCAACTTTACTCGTAGATGACGTAGCCCAACATATCATACAATTTTGGAATCAGGTCGACTCCTTGAGCAAATTAAAAATATTCAGTGTCAGATCCAGACTCGCAATCCTGAAATTTGGGATCCAAGTTTTCATTACTGCGATTGTTTTCGGCGATTTTTTTACATGACTTTTTGCGATTAATTTTTTGTACGGTAACAATTTTTATAACCTGGAAATGAGTTTGGGAATAACCGAAATTAAGTGCGAAATCCTACGAAAGTCGCTCATAAAATTAAAATAATTGTTTGTACGGAAAGTAAGGACCTACATACATAAAATTGTCTTTAAATTAAGTGGCGGCAGAAGAATTATTGTTGAACGTTTGAAAGGTAATCTTAAATATTAATGGAATACTGAAATGCAGCAATTAATTTTGAGTTCTTCTGTAGTTTATTGTTGCCTATCGCATCTACTCCTCCCTAACTACTGTGATGAAGACCCAATCAAGAGCCCTCCGCAGGAGCTAGCTTTTAAGCTAGTAATATATATATATATATATATATATATATATATATATATATATATATATATATATATATAATGTAGAGAGAGAGAGAGAGAGAGAGAGTCAATTAATCAATAAATGTTCAAAGAATTTATTTCAAGACCAACTCTAGAGTTTCGCATAAATCGCTCACTCGGGTCTGAGGTTCCAATAAATCTGTTGAATTATTTCCAGATATCATATTTGTTGTCTAAATTCTAGACGTTAATTGTCGACTCTAAATTTCAAATTTGATATACGTATCATAATTAAATCACACGAAGAATTAAGAACATGAATACATTCAGAAGCAGGTAAAATGTTCTATTTTGGGAAAATATTATCGTTATTATAAAATATTTTTTATAAAAAAAAATCCTATAAAATAAACACAACAAATTCAACAACGATCATGTAATTCGGAAAATAGAGAAACTTAAATTTTCGTCATATCGATTATTTATTTATTTTAAATTATTTCGTTAATTATTGTAGCTCTAGTTGAGCACTTTCTTTACAAATGTTTTGCTGGCTTTAAAATACGTTAAATTCTAGTAATTTGTACTTATTTTGTTAGGTATTATTGATTTGTATGCACCGTAATTGACGGCATATAAGACGCACCCCAATTTCAGCAGGGCAAATGAAAAAAAAAAATTAGTAATTAGCAAAATTATTAGTAAATGTTACAGCCTAGGCTATATTTATGAGGTATTATTTTGGTTAAAATTAAACTAAACGAAAAATAATAGGAAAAAAGAAGACGAGCCTATAAAAACTTTATTATATCCTTTATATAATCTGTACAACCTGCGTCTTGTAAACGTCTTAATGAAACAATTAGAACATAAAAATTCTGATTATATTTCTACCAATGCAACCAGAAGTTATTGCAAGAAAAATATTAATGAAACAAATATATTTTACAAATATATAATTTGAATTTATTGCATATAAATCTAAGGAAACAAAGTACAAAACGTGACGAATATAATGAATATTATCAATGATAACACTTTTAATTTGCATAATAGCCTTTTAAATCATGACAATAGGTATATGAAAGGTACTCTAAAGTTTAAGCTAACAGGAGTTGCCAGGTCGACTATCGCGAATTTTAAACCTACATATAGTATATAAGACGCAGAGGAATTTTCAAATATATTTTTAGTAAAAAAAAAGGGCGCCATATATGCCGTCAAATACAGTATATACATACATATAAACACACACACACAGATATAGATAGATTATAGGCGCGGTAATTACTGGCGTGTATATATATATATATATATATATATATATATATATATATATAGTTTGTCTGGTGATCGTAAAAGCGTGAAATCCAGGTTCACAAACTCATATCCATACAACTCAATATTATATATATATATATATATATATATATATATATATATAGGGAGAGAGATAAAGAGAGAGAGACCGGATTGCTGTAAATGTGTCGGCCTGAACCACTTCCCAAACAATAACAAAACATCAGAATATTGGATTTTAGGAAGTGATTCGGTTAACATAATTTCAGCACTTTTTTCAAAAAATATTTTACCACTAAGACAAAAGGGGTTACTGAGTGTGAGAGAATATGAGGGAAAAAAACACCAGTAATGAGAGAGAACAGTAGAATAACAGGAATTAAGAAAACTGAAGTTAACTATTTGCATTGCATTTAAATTTTTGAAGATTAAAGTTGGTTGGGTAGCAAGAAACGGGAAGAGAGTTTCGCAAGAGAGAAGAGCGAATGAAGAAACTGCTAGCATAGAACCTACATCTGGTTATTTGAGCTGTAAAATGATGAGAGCTTGCCACCAACCTAGTACTGCGCTTAAATTCATAAAATCTAGATAACATACTTCCTCTGTCCTTATATATATCTATATATATATATATATAACGTAAATCATTCAAACGAAAAACAAATACTGAAGCTAATTATATGGCAAGAATCACTCTCGCAAACAATATTTAATAATAAAATACAATCAACTTCGAATCCGTTAATGAATGGTATGATCCTTGTTTATAAATTCCGGTTTTATCAGGTCTTATTTTTTATACTAGCCGGGCTTTCAGTCGTTTCGAACGACCATCATCAGGTAGACATTTCAGTGTGTTTTTTGTTAAATTCCAGGTAGTAATGCGACATCGAAAGATAATGCGGACCGAAAGAGTGTTTTTTTAGCAATGAGATATTGTTAAATGTAAGAATAATTTTGGAGCGTGCAGTCGCGACGCTGAGGTTGAAATTTTTAAATTTGAAAATTGTGCGTTCTTGTACTGAAGAAAGGTGGCATGAACTAAATTGTTCAATATTTAGAGTAAATGTCACAGTTATTATCAGGAATTCGCACTTAGGATCAGGTTATTTTAATATCAATTATGTAGTGCGTATTCAATTTAAATTTAATACGCACTACATAATTGATATATATATATATATATATATATATATATATATATAATGTAAAATTCTCAAAATCAGTGTGTGTATGTATGTGTGTGTGTGTGTGATTGGATGTTGTTTATGCATTTCCACAGTTTTCATCCTATTTCGATGATTTTTTTAATAGATAATTCTTCAGTGCCGGTTGGTGACATTGGCTCTCCACTACTTCCTGTCCATTATAACACTCAGCAACTTTTTACTGTTCTTGGATATATATCTTTCATAAAAACTTTGATAAAAATAAATAGTTTAAATTATTACAAGAATATTATTATTATACAGTTCCCTTTTCTGGACCTTCCCCCCATTCAAATGGTTACCCCCCCCCTATATGGAGATGTGCCTCATTTGCACCAAATTGTTGTTACTAATATTGATTTTTGGGTGGGCTGACTTTAAACTTAAACTGCTCCAAATAAACAGCAAAAATTCCCAGTAATGAAAGACAGTGTCGAAGACGGGTTATACTGCTAGTATACATATATATATATATATATATATATATATATATATATATATATATCAAAACTGCACTCTTTAAATTATGGTCAGACCTATTACAATGAACAATTAAGGCATTGATTTGTAAACGGTCACTTTCAAGTTCATATACTCTTATTATTGTTTATAGTCCTATATGTTTCACTTACCTATTTCCTGGGACATAAAAATACTTTCGGTGAAACATGTAGAGATTTAAATAAAAGATTATGTAAACAGAAAAGAATCTTTTTACAAAACTGAGCACTTGTCATTCATCGTATTAGGCCTAGTTTCAACTTAAATAATGTGGTTTTAATTAAAAGTGAAAGTAATTTATTGCAGCGATAATGTATTGACAGTGCGCTCATTCCAGAATACTCAACGGTAAATTGAGGTTCAGGATCATAGAACATATCTCGTTCGCTCCAGTATTGTTGTAGCATGCCTACGGACGATAATGGGTATGTAAATACAGTAGTAAATACTTTATGGTGGTCTACAGTTGGAAATTCGTCTCCAGCTGTGCTGGTCAAACTCTCTTCCTCCGGGCAGAAAGGATCCCCCAGACGAGGCTGTGTCGAAAGACAAGGTCTCGTCTCGGGAAACAGCTATCCGACTCCGTTTTATACGGGGTCTACGGGGAATTTTTGGCCGAGCCCACATTAAATTTGGCCTTGTGCTACATCTGACCGCGTGGGACGTTTGGTAGATATCCTGCAGTTGGAGATTCATTGTGGAATTCACTAGACTCACTTCTAGCAGTTGACTACTACTTCTACGCGCCGCTCGTGAATCTTATATGTGTTGGTCTTGTCCTAAGTATTATCATTCATTACCAACCTTCGTGTGATTATTCTATTCAGTAACCTTCCCTAGGGTACAACAAATATTTATATATATATGTCCAATCATAATTCAAGTTATCTTATATGATAACATAAGTTATCATATAAGAATTATGTAATTCAAGTTATTATATAAGCTTGAATCATAAGTAATTTCCATGTTTATCAGCGTTATTCTTAAAATATAATAAAGAACAAATACATTTTATTCAATTATAAATTCACCATTGTTTTCAGTGACTTCTTGCAACCTAACAGGCAGCTATTTGATACCTTTTCAGTAAAATTCTGTTCTATCGGTTTTAAGGTGAATATGTTTTCAAGAAAATCTTGAATTTGATTTTCATTAGAGTAAGTTTTCCTCAACAAAACGTTTTTTAGCGATCGAAAATTATAATAATTGGTGCGAGTTCATATATATATATATATTATCGTGTCCTCCCTCTTAAGAGTCTATGTTAGACTCTTCCGCCTTCTACAAGTTTAGTAGGAGAGAAGGAACAGGGAACAGTGATTAGTTTGAGCGCTAGTTCATTCGATATACTCTCACTAGTTGTGTAATACTCTTCAGGTGTACTTACTGTTTAATATATGATATATCTGCAAATCTGTTTTTTGTTATTACTTAACCATTTACTTGGTCACAGCAAAATATATATATATATATATATAATATATATATATATATATATATTCTTTCTAAGGCATTAATAATTTTTTTTTTTAATCTGACATTACTTCTTATCAATCTAAACGCTATTTTAGTGTATACCCTTGTTTGAGTAGACGGCTCAATTTTTACGTCTACCGGCGTGCGCATTTGAGAGACGTCAAGGAGGATTTACTTTCCTTCGAACTCTGTCAGAGATCTCAATCACCTTTATTGATTGTCTCGAATGGGCAGGCCGGTAGGTGTAGGTAAACAAATAAAATACACAGTGCGTCTACATAAACACGTGTCTCCAGTAAAATAACGATTATAGTAATATATATATATGAAGAAATATAGTTTTATGGTGTGCTATATTTATGGGATAAAGTGCTCAATATCAGGGATAGAGCATATGTAAATATAAAAGTGAACATTGAAGTCAACACGCAGATGCGTCAGACTGTATCATGGTAGACATAATCGTCAGGCCTGAAACAGTCTGTCGCCTCTGAGTGTTGACTTCAATGTTCACTTTCATATATATATATATATATATATATATATATATATATATATATACTAATTAATTTGTTTCTGTTTCAATTTATTTGAGGAATAGCTCTCAGTGAAGCATGTTTCATCCATTGTTTCAGTTTTATATTTTTACTGGCATTTGTAAAGCAGCCTGTTTGTCGGCCATATTGGAATGGACATCAAAATGGATGCTTCATGCTATAGAATCGACAACAATGTCTAGGCTATATCTTTTCCGACATTTTGCTCAGCCTTCAGGCACCAGCATAATAACAACAATAATAAAAATTTTAATATCACTTGGCCACTATTAAATACGACAATTCTTTTTTTTTCTTCTCTTTTCGCCCGAGCAGGCCAAGCAGGTTTGACGCATTTTCCTCTCTCATTCACAAATCATTTCTTTCACTGTATCCCAGCTATCACCGTTATCAATAATCGGCTTCTTCTTCAATATAAATCGCTTGTTATCTTTTCTCCCCTTTTTCCAGTCATTAACAGTATATCACACACACACACACACATATATATATTGTGACTATACAGAAGGCAACGACAACAACAAAAAAGAAAAATGCAATCAAATTTTAAAAAGAACGTAACAAAAATGCTGCAGCCAACATGGAAACATTACTTAGATGCAGATGTAGATATAAAAACATCCCACTAGATAGGGTTACACCAGAAGTGGCCATATCATCGCTGGGTATAAGTCGTCAGCTCTCTCGTTCGTATGTAACTGATATGGCTCTTACGCATTTTCGGTCACCTGTCAAGTCGGATCATCTTTCCAGCCATTACGTACCTTATTTAGCTTATTCCTTGCTATTATTGTCTTTTGTTTCTGCTGCTTTTTGAAGTTGCTGTAATTTTTTTATGGCATGCATCCAACTTTATTGTATAATTAAATAAGAACCCACATGTTTGCATGTTGTACGCTAATCGGTTTCAGTCACACTCGGAGGCCATTCTCCTGAACGCTTTTTTCATCCGTGTTCCATCTGCGCATGTCCAAGTAATCTAGCTTTCGTGCAACAAAGAGATCCGAAAATTGATATCTTACAATAGATATTTACTAAGAATTAGCTTATTTTAAGGATAGAAAGATTATATTACGCCAGCAATTTAACAGGGGAGGGCCTACCTAGAACATTAGTATTCGAAATTCTGATTTTTACATGAGCTCGAACCCCGGCCACTGGCACTATTTGAAAGCAAGTAATTATCCCAGCCACAGGCAGAGTAGTTGGATATTTCGCAAGAGAATTTTTTTTTAGTAGAAACTAGCTGAAATACACGAGACTCGCAGGGAGCAAATTGTTAATTAAATTGCAGTTTTCTTTTTATTCGTTTTCTTACGGCTTATCAACCTGATGCAGGTTACTTAAAGCTATAAAATATTTTTTGATCGTAAGAATTTTTTTTGAAGATAATAATGATTTAGTGATAAAAGTCTGACTAATTAACCCATAGCGGGGGAAGAAGGGTATTTATACGTATGTGAATATAACGAACCCGCACATCCAGGCTTACAACACCTGAAGTTTTGAGAGAGAGAATATAAGAAGGCGAGAGATAAATTGAGAGAGAGGTATTCCCGAACAGTCACTCATCTAGATACTGACAAGGCTCGACGTTGCTTAACTCCGGTGATCGTACGAGAACCGGTGTATCTACGTGATAAGCCAAATTGCAGTTTTGAATGAAACAAACCCAGAGAGAAAAGGGTAAATTTTACAGATATTTTATGTATATGTATAATTTAGTCGATTTATCTGTTATTGGGGGGGGGGGCAATTACTACAGGTGATCGAGTAAATTCCTCCTTCAAGTTTGGGCTTATTGTTTTATTTAGCATTGACTAAGTCTTTTATTGTTGTTTTAGATGCAGTTGTAACAAAGTTTATGTTGAGTTTGGATAAGTTCTTTTCACTTGTCGTGGTGATGGAGATAGTTGGCAGGACAATATAGTTTTTGATTCATTGGGTAAAAGACTTAGTCAATACTAAACAAAACAATAAGCTAATACTTGAAGGATAGATATATAGGAACAACCTCAAAGAAATAAACGAATAAAAGATTAAAAATCTCAGTAAAAGATTATATGAACACAAAAGGGACATATTACAAAGCAGTACATTAAATGCATTAATTACTCACCTTAATGAGGCTGACCACAATTTTGACATAAAAATGCTACTCTGATCAAAAAAGAAAACAATTCACTAAGATGAAAATGTTTAGAGAAAGCCTTGATCGCAAAGTCATTCACAATAAACAATAAATTTGCGTCCTGGCTCTTACAATATTTCACCATTGCTGGCAGGTCTTCTATTATTAAAGTGTGGTATATTTAATAACAAAAGTGATGAAAACAAAAAGAATCTAAATGAAATCGACTAAATTACATATATAAATTTAAAAAGATATTTTATTGAAAAAATTATAAGGTTTGTGTAAAAGATTCTCGCGATTATTTTTTTTTTAAATTAAAAACAAGATATTTGTGTTTACTATTATGTTAAAAAAATAGACAAAAAAAGACATGCAGTCTTGAGTTTACACAATATAAAATTCTGGGGGGTCTTTTACATGCCAAACAGAATTGTGGGTAACACGACGTTTATCGGCATAGGAAGCAGGACCATCAATTCGACTAAGATCCGGCCAAGTCTATTGAGAAAGGCATGAACGCATTTTTCTCTCTCCAGCTATGTAACGGTAAACTGGGCTCTCTACTATTCAGAAAAACAAGAAATGGGATGAATGTTAGAGTTTGCAAGATTCCTTTTATCTTATTACACACACGCACACTTGAGGATAATGGAGGTGGTATGGTAATCTAATTTAATTTGATTTATGTTCCCAACTTCAGTGATCATTTTCCTCACATACAGTTTTTCTTTCTTTTATTCTAACCTGGGGAAGGCAAAGAGAGCAAATCCTCTCGGCAAAACGCGTCGTTTATAAATTTTCCACTTTTTCTCATCATCTTCACCTTTTGTGACATCAACCAACACTCGTCGCCACTTTTGTGATGTCAATGAATACTCGTTGTCACTTTCGTAATGCTCGTTGTAGTAGAGACTTTGTAATCGCAGATACAACTATAGTAACGCCGTTGAACAATGCTGTTGTCTGACGGCTTCGAATAACACTCGTACTAATAGGAATTGCTCGATAATACTCGGTCGAACAGTAATCTGTATAGTGATCCGAATGGAGAAATAGTATAATAAATAGTGTAGAGAATGGTAGTCCGTATAGTATAGAGGATAGTCTAGAAATAACGATCGTTAATCGTCACGATATTTTCTATTTATGCGTTTCCTCTATCCACTTAATTCAATAATGGGATCGCCTGTGTTTGCTCGCTGGCGATCTATGTTCATACTCAAGAGTCGGCAGCGACACTTTATTCCTATATAACATATACTGTTATACATGCCTGGGACGTGTAGATACTCAGATATTTTAAATGATGTCAATTTTTTGGAGACCCCCTGTATTTAAGTAAATTTTTGACAGTTTTACACTTCTCTCTCTCTCGATATATATATATATATAAGCAAAATATTCATGTTTATATATCCACCAAAAATGTACACACACTTCAGGAAAGAAAAATTTATCTTTCGTAGGGTTACCTACGTGGGACCCTAAAAAAACGACTACATTGGCGGCCCTTAGACAAGAAATTGAAAATGCATGTGAAGCAATCCCACTGGACACCTTGGCCAACTTTGCTGAAGCAGTAGTTTACCGTACAAATAAATTTTTCCTTTCCTGAAGTCTGTATACATTTTTTGGCGGACTCTTTGTGTGTGTGTGCATGTGTGTATATATATATATATATATATATATATATATATATATATATAATTCCAGCACTTGAAAATTGCTTCGGCATGAAACTCGGAGTTGTGCAATTAATTTAAGATAGTATGTATATTTCTTTATATGTATGTATGTATGTATGTATGTATGTATGTGTGTGTGTGTTGTAATTAATACAAATAAAATGTGACACTTAGTTGGTTGATAATATATTCAGAGCCTCAACTCCAAAGTTTTGGGGACGAACCTTTTTGTACTCGTTCGGTCCACTTGTCCAAAGGTTTCACCAATTGACTGCCCCTTTTTTCAATTTATCGTTATCTTTATACTAAGTTTGATGTAATTCATTTATCTGCTAGTTGTTGATGTTAGCTTGTTTTGTTATTTTTTCTATTTTTGTGTTTGTGCGTGTGTGTATATGTGTATGTCTAAAATTTCTCCTTTTGATTATTTTCTTATAGTAAGTAAGAATTAATTTCAACAAATTTTATTAAGTTCTGCCGAGAAGGCCTTCCTCTTTCATTTTTAATGTATTTTTCTCATTTTCGAATAAGCGAACTTCATTCAAAAGTATCCGGATCACGCAGATTCGTGCATGCTTACCAACATCTATTTTTGGATATAAGAATTTTCAACTGGGACCTGGGATCAGTGTTCACCCCCAGGATTTCTGTTGTTTATTTTGAGGGCAGGCGAACTCTCCCTAACTTGAAAGACTAATGCAATCCCTTCTCTCTTCTCACATAGGCTCTGCAATGCTCATTAAATCGTTACTGAATTATACAACTTAACAAGACACTTACGTCGAAATTATTGTGTAGATAAAATCTTGTCCAACATTGGTACTCTTGTAATCTGAAGCGAGAGTAAGATCTACTTACTTAGTAAAAGAAATACTTGTGTATTTTGAAATAAAATATCGGTGTAAATCCAGAAAAATACCCAGTATTTAAAAAAAAAAATATCAGCTATTAACTATAATTAACTTAATGTAGAATAAATACCTGGATATATTTTTAGGAGTGACTTCGATGCTATTTTTATAATTGTTTTAAATAGGAAACTGAAATTAAATCTACCAGTAAAATAATAGATTTTTTTTAATAAAAATAGTTTTTATTACGTAGAAGTTGATATAAAAAAATGGAAAAAAAGGAAAATAAGAAGGAAATAGAAAAAAAGGGGTAACAAATAACGAGAAATCCAAAATAGGTAGAAATTTGAAAATAAATATAAAGAGAAAAGAGGTGAAAAATATAAAAAAGGTAACGATAAAAAAAAATAATAGGAAAAAAGATAAACAAATACTGAAAAAGAGAAAATGGGAAGAAAAGGGTAATGAGAAAAAAAAGCGGAAAACTGTTAAAAAATAACAACAAGGATAAAATAGAGAGAAAAGGAAAAGGCTTACAAATAATGAGAAAGAAAAAATTATTAAAAGAGAAAAGGCTGGAACGACGACAAAGGGAAAGATGATAAGAAAAGAGAGGAAAACGCTTCCAGAAAGAGGAAACTAGAAAGAGGAAAAGAGTAACAAATACGGAGAAAGCAAAAATGCCAAGAAAAGAGAGGCAAAGATAAGTAGGAAAATAGAAGAAAAAAGATAAAAGGCATAACAAAGACAAAATTGGAAGAAAGAGGCAAAAGTAACAAATTGCTATTAACAAAAATGAAATACAGTGTTGGGGGATGATAGATAGAAACTTAAAGAGAAAAGGAAAGTGAAAGCACGATGGAGAAGAGTGGGAGAGCAAGGAGCGAGATAATAGGGAGAGCAAGAAGCGAGATAGCAGGGAGAGTGGAAATGACGTTCGTGTCAGTTAGTCAAGGTCAATTTTAATTCTTTCTGCGTGCAATCTCTATAATACGAGTAACCAACCAACTGCACAGCTTTAGTGCATCGTAGCATCAATGTTTCAACTTATGCAGCAATATGGGGGCGTGGGGTATCGGGTGATGAGAGCAGGGGGGATACACTATATAACATCACATAATACCATTCCTAGGGCACTAACTTGTTTTGCCTAAATGCACTCCGGCATGTTACTGCTTAAACTAAGGACTTGGAAGGGTCTCAGACCGGATTGGTTTTGCAGTGTGTTGTCAAAACAGTTTTAAGGGCATGCGTCTTAAATGTCAGGGAATAGTTGAGGTCAAAGTAACCTGAACAGAAATAAAGGGAGGATTTGTACAATATAAGAAATTGACTTAAATTCTTTATATATATATAAAGAGAGAGAGACAGAGACAGGGAGAGAGGCAAAGATATGAGGAGGTGTTGAAAAGTTTTCGGATCGATCAAGAAACCCTTCCCCCACCCACTAAAAAATCAGTTTAGTCAGATTTGGTGAAGCGAGTAAGGCCGAAAACTTTTCATCACCCTCTCGTAAGATTCTACCTTTCACCGGGGACTTCGAAAAAAATAAATTAAGGATAAAAAAGTGTCGCCTTTTTTTCCACGTTCTAATTACTGCACAGCGTGCGTGGCTATCAATATTTGTTCAAAATAGTTTAGCACACGGTTACAATAAGGATTGAACTCAGCACAATAACCTGTAGATTAGCAAGCTAACCACTACTCCAAAACGAAGTTAAAACGCTCGTTGGCGTATAATGAATGTTTAATTTGTTTTTTTTGGGGGGGGGTTACGGATTATCGATTATTTCCAGGTTATTTAAAGCCAAAAAATATTTTGAGATTATAAAATTTTTGGTGGAGATAATAATGATTTTACTGATACTAATTAAGCCATAGTTGTGGGTGGTGGGAGGGAAGAAGAGGTGAATTCCCATCTTTCCCAAAGGTAAATACGCGTAAGTGAATATAACAAACCCGATTGGAATTCGTCTCTCCTATTTCAAATTCCGAGCCGTTATCCATTCCATTACCTGTACGTCCATGCATACAGCACCTGGTATTCCCAAGTGGTTATCTAAGGTCGACGTTGCTTAACTTTGGTGATTTCAACGTGATACAGCCGTAAGCCTCATGTAACATTAGAGATAGAAACAGATGGAGGTAGATACATATTGACAGCTTATGGTAGCGAGATAGATATAAAATGCACAAAAGTAATTAACCTTCCGTTAGTACAATGGTTGTGTTTCAGTTCTCCACAGAATGTTTTTCCTTAATAATTATCAAGTGGCAAGTCAACATTTCACGATTAGTTTCGTAGCTTTCTGAATACCTCTGTTAAGTAAATGCAAGGAGTTTCCCGTTTTAGTCATGATATTGGTGTGAATTGCAAGCACATGACCGTAAATTAAAACTGTCTGTAATAATTGTTGTAGAAACGTATGCAAAGATCACAGTAACTTTCTTGTTCATTGCCTGGAAGGTGAAAAAAAAGTCGCGAAGTAGTCAGATTGATTCATGAATTGTTTTAAGAGATCTTACTGAAAATTAAAATGAAACCTATTTTTACGTATTTTAATTTTTGAAACTTATAAATTCATTTTCTTTAATATTGGCTTTTAATTCTAATTAAAAAAAAGAATAAACCATTTGTTCGTCTCATTTTGAATTATCCTATAAAATCCAGAAAGAACACACAAAACAATATATAACACGAAAACTAAGAACTAAATGATATATCTATGATAATTTAAATAGGGTGTTTGAAAACCCCACAGTATTGGTGGAATGTTAATGATGGAAAAAAACGCTAAAGATTTCGAATTCATGCCTTTTCCAAATGGATTAGCACAAAAGTGATATTAACTACTGTGGCTAGATTTGAAACCCGTTGTACATATTTTATTTCTGATCTAATATCATGATTTATATATTTACTTGTTGAAGTATTGTGCTCACTATAGAACATCAATGTTGTAAGTATTGAAAAAATGTGTTCCCGAAAATAAAATTAAAAAATATATATATATAAAATAATAATTTAACTATTTAAAAAAGGTTTACTAAAGACAAGGCTTTGTGTATAACAATGAAGGTATTATATACATCTAGGCGATAATTCAATTTTTATTTATTTATTTGCTGTCAGATTACCTAGCTAACCAATACTCCAAGATGAGATGATAATGCGCGTGGATATATAATGAGAGATAGAAATAGAGCCAGGTACATATCGGCAGCTTATGGTAGCAAGATAGATTTAAAATACAGTGAAGCAATTGAAGAAAAATTCAAATTATGGTTGCGGCTGGCTTTGAATTTTTTTTCACTGAATAAAGCAAGCAACTTGTCAACATAAAAATAAATAACTCCGATATCTTTCCATAGAAATCACAAACCGATGCAGTCTTCAAGTCCTCAGCAACAAAATGCTTTCTTTCTACATAGTCATCACGATTGCCCAGACATTTCTATAAAATCGCTTTTATTTTTGGCATTGGCAGCTGTACCAGACCGCTCTGAGCATAGCTTGTCCCACACATCACTTCCGCGACTGCTGAAACGCATTACAGTCTGACTGTGCTTGCATCCACTGTTTGATCTCTGTATGCATCCAGTAAGTGTCAATGAATATCAACGAGTGGGATTTTTTCCGCACAAAGAAATTCGTTGTCATATCTCTCATTTGTACACTCTTTCATGCCAGACTCCATTTTGTCAGACTCTCTGTAACAAGGCAAAGAGAAATATGGGTTGTTGGCGGGAAGGTTCAGCCTCTGCTGCCATACCATCGACATCCACTTCTGACATTGTGGACCAAAATGATAAAATCGAAGACATTACTTTCGGAGAGAATCTCGTATGTCTTCTGAAAAAAAGCGCGAAAAATATTGAGGAAAATTTCCAAAGAAATAAATAAGGCTTGTAGCTCTACAACATTTCATCTGTGTCGGTGATATATTTTTTTTATTTTAATCTTTTTATTTTATTTCCATTTTGGTCTGGATTATTTTTCTTTTCTCACGGAGTCCTGAGTAAGACATCCGGCAGCAAATCGGGAGATTAGAGGCTTTCAGGAGCGTGGAACTATCTTATTGCAGCTGTTCTCCGGTCCACCCTGTCCCGAGGTGGTAGTACCTGTTAGGGTCTCAGTGACAGGCAAATAGTTAACTTCCAAACACTAAGAAAATATAAAAATACCAGCAATACATATTAATATAAAAATATCAATGATACATATTTATAGTAAAATTAAGAACAATACATTTTAATGCAAATTGACCAACAATAAAGTAAAATTAACAACAATATATTTTTATAGCAAAATGATCAACAATACATGTTATTTGTAGTGGAAGCCATAAAATTGTGTTCAAAATATTTAGATTTCGGCATTAAATAACCCGAAGAGGTTGATATGCCGCTAAACAAAATCAAACAACCAATTCTTCACAAAGAATATAGAATTTGCTATAAGACATTTTTGTCATGTGGGTAATGACTGTCGTCATAGATGAAAATCTTATTCCACCTTTAAGTGAATTTGGCAGATCTCTTTATTATGTTCTACTATAATCTTTCCTGTTATAGGGCATTGTTTTTACTGCAATAGATAGACCGTGCACTCTAAATCAATAAGAACCATTTCTAGTTTGGGGAGCAATCTGTGCACCCAGAATGCAAAAGAAAGAGTCGAATTATAAGATCAAATGCTGTCTTTGAAGCTTCCGGCCTTGTTACACTCACGATAGTTGATGATTTTTGCATGAATTGTTATTTGGGAATGAAGCCTCTGGATTTTAGAGAGCGATCCTTCTCCGAAACCTATGGGCTGGCGTTACAGAATCACAAGCACAACTTGTTCAAATTAATGGAAACCGCATTACTTGATGGCTTTCAACAACACCAACAATTAAAATGGATAGCGAATGTAACACGAAGAGAAAATGATAGTATGAGCCAAATGTTGATGTTCCATACTCCTTCGAAGAAAAAGCTGGAAAGAAAGCCTCCGAAGAAAGGAAAAAAATTATACGATTTTGTATTGTCTTTTAGGTTTCCATGGTTTGAACGTTCCGGACAGCTCGTTAAGTTCCGTAAATACGAAAGGAATTCTAGCTGCGACTGGAAGTAAATATTACTCTTCTGGCAACATTTATTAAATTTCCCGTCATTGGGACTAATGAAAAGTTGAATGTACCGCAAAACGGCCCGTATCAATTAATTTACAAGTGTATTTCTGAAGGTCACTTTCTTGTTATACATTTTTATGTTGCCCCCTAATTTCTCAGCAATCAGTAATACTTTGTTGAACAACTTTTCTTTTATTAAAACTAGTGTGACATGTTGTGTGCGTTACAAATAACGGATACTGGCTTATATATTAAATCAGAAATAATAAAGTTCAATACTTATCGATACCAACGTGATAACTGTTGAACTTTATTCTATTTATTATATATATACGAATATCTATTATAAACTCAATCGGTGAGTGTCGATTGAACTTTATTGCTCTCGTTAATAATCGAGCACTTTTTTTAGAAGAAATTCTGTTCACTTATATAATTTTACGTATATCAATATTGAGGAGGAAAAGGAGGGGGGAAAACAAAAAGAAAAAAAAGGTGTTTTCATTTTTAACAGGCCTTTACTCCAAAGTTTATTTCATGAACCTATCTAAAGACTACCAATAACTCCCCTATATTT
>OZ038501.1:4428850-4476350 GCA_964036315.1 Acanthosepion esculentum | reverse complement strand
ATCAGGCGCTTAGTATTGTCAGAGTCATAGATACGCGTATAAATTTGAAATGGAGCCTTAGGAAAACAAAGAGAAAAGAATAGTCTAATAAAAACTTTTCTATTTAATTTTTTTTAATAATGACCGAGATGGTCGAAAGTTCTCGAACAAAAAGTAATTTTTTTTATATATCCCACACGGGTAAAGATATAAAAAACAAAACAATTTGAAAATGCAGCTCGAGTCTTTAAGAATATTTATTTACAGTAACTTTACCGGTTTCACATTTCGATGATTTTTAAAAGTTACATTGAGATGAAAGTTGTGTGGCTATGAAAATCATAGAATCATATATAAAGGCTGTTCCAATAACTTGGACCGATTTTAAATGTAAGTAAATTGCGATATTATTTTTCACACATAATTGCCATGATCTAAGTAAGATGATCCTATAGAAAAATGAATTTTCACCAATAACACTGATTTATTTCCTACTGACTTTGATCCGTCTTAATGAAACACCCTTATATATAATCCGTTTCAATGAAACACCCTTTATATATATATATATATATATATATATATATATATATATATATATATAAAGGCAAATGAAATGATTTTATTTTGCAACAAGTATCTATAAACAAAAGCAAAATGTTATCCGATCTAAAAGACACAATAATAATTCAGAAGCAGACATATATAAAATAAATTACCGAAATTTTCCCTCACAATACATTGGGGAAACATGCAGAAATTTAAGAAAACGTACTTATGAACACAAAAGGGCCTCATAAATAACAGTTTAACAGTCATACACAGAAATAAATTCAAGCACAATTTTGATCTAAAAAAAAAAGGCGACACTCATCAAAGGAAAAGTAATTTACTCAGAAGGAAATCCTCGAGAGTGCCGCCATTTAATATATATATATATATATATATATAATATTATTTTATTGAATTCGGCTGAGAAGATGTCTATTCAATTTTTATTATATTTTGCAGTTTCTGTATGAGTTACCGTACATTCAGATTAAATTTATAAGGAAACTGTTTAGATGATTTACGTTCGGGCTTATCTTTGTTGTTGTTATCACAGCCTTTCGACCGTTGTGCTCTCCGGCCTTCTTGAGGTGTCCTCCAATACCTGTAATTTTAGGAAATTTTGAACTAACCTCTTCATTTAATCTACGGAGATGGATTGTTCTCGTTTGGCTGTCCATGTCTAGGGATATCTCATTTTCTCTCTTTTTTTAGTACTGCTCAGTTATTGCTTATCCTGTTTTCAGCGAGTCTGATTCTGTACTACTGGGCCCAGGGATTGACCTCACTATTACTATGACAACAAATTCAGACAGAAACTGTTTAATGTTCATGTTCTTTTTAGTACTTTCGATCATCGCTCGTCATAGTTAAGCACGCAACACTAATATTATCAATTACAGCAGATAAACTTTGATTAATTCTATGCTACCATTTTAAAGAAATGACATAATTTTAATTTAAATGTATTTGTTTGAAATTTACAACAAAAATATCGGTGCTGTCAGGTTATGTACCTCGTGACTAAATTAAACACAAACAAAAAAGATTAGAAATATCTCTATATATGTTGTAACCTAGGGATGGTTACTGAATAGAATAATCACACGAAGATTGGTAATGAACGATAATACTTAGGACAAGAACAACACATATAAGATTCGCCAGCGGCGCGTAGAAGAAGTAGTCAGCTGCTAGAAATGAGTCTAGTGAATTCCATAATGAATCTCCAACTGCAGGATATCTACCAACCGCCTCACGCGGTCAGATTTGGCACAAGGCCGAATTTAATGTGAGGTATCCGAGCCCCTAGGCTTGGCTAAAAATTCCCCGTAGACCCGTATAAAATGGGGTTGGGTAGACAAGACTCTGCCCTTCGACATAACCTCGTTTGGGGATTCTCTCTGCCCGCAGGCAGAGAGTTTGACCAACTGCAGACCAACATACAGTATTTATGTGAATGGGGACATACCCATTATCGTCCGTAGTTATGCTACAACAATATACAAACCGTTGACACTTGTACATTTAAATTAGAATTATTGCGTTTCTAAAAAATGACAGGGTGAAATTAATTAAAACACTTCTCTTCGGTAACTGATAGCATTAATGTTAGTGGTTAAATATCCTGAATTTATGATAAGTTCTTCAATATCTTTGTCTGGAAACAGTACAAGATGACATTGGAAGATTGCAGTGTATGGACTTTAAAAGTTAGCATAATTTAATTACTTATGCACTAATTTTACAATCTCTACGGTTCATCTCAGACTGGCCTCATATACAATATCATCGATTATCGCAAAAAACATTTACAGCACAATATAACTCATAGAGAAAAAACAAAGTTATATTCGTAGTGGGTTCATTTCAAGGAAGATAAAAATAGCTTTTTTAACATCTGGTAAGGATCTTCATTAACTGTTATGTAGGAATAAAGTGTCGCTGCCGACACTTGAGTTTGAACATAAATCGCCAGTGAGCAAACATGGGTGATCTTATTATTGAATTACCTCATTACGTGCCCATAAAGGAAACGCATATATGGGAGGTAGCGTGTGTCAAATTGATCGCATTTCTACTTTATACTATTTCTCTATTCGGATCACTATACGGATTAGTGTTCGGTGGTTACCTTTCGAGCGACTATTCTCGAGCAAGTACTATTAAGGCGAGTGTTCTTCGAAGGCGTTTGACAAAGGATTGTTCAACGGCGTTACCATAGTGGTATCTGCGATTACAAAGTCTCTACTACAACGAGCATTCGTTGGCATCACAAAATTAACATTTCCCAATATTCCAACATGCTTTCCTTATATACGGGTTTGTCTCTCATTCCTGAAGGCACCTACTATAAAGAGTCGAAACGCGTAGTCTGAATAGCTTTCCACTTTGTTTCATCATCACCTATTTTGCTCGAATATTATTCTACATCTTACTTACATCTGTATTTATGAATAAAAACAAAGAAAGTATATTTTAAAAAATCTTGTCTATCCAATCGGTGTCAGGAGTAGAGTAAAAATCCAGGTTTTCTCGGTCTCCTGACTAGAGTCAGAGTGTAGTATCCGTTTCACTTTTGCCGTTCCTGATCTCGGTTGGTTTACGGTTTTTGCAATGAGGAATGCCTACCCCAGGAGATTCCAACCCTCCAGCAACATCTCCCTCATTGCACTAAATGGGTGGTGTTGGTGGATATCAATGTAAATATGATAGTGGTCGCGGACGACTAGGCAATTATTGTCTTATATTATTTTTATACGCTTGTGCGCGTCTCACACCAACCTTGTGACACATTCTGCCACTAGTTCAAAGTGTATGGGCACTCAACAAAAATCCGACCATGTGTCACTTCTTAACTCCGTTGGAGTGGAATAGGTAAAGGGGATCGTCTGGAAAATTCATAAACTGACCAAGATATGCACCCCAGTTGATAGACGAAAAGACATGTGTACCAGAATACAGCAGCTAACCGACCAGCTGTTGTATTCTGGTGCACTTGCATGTATTTTCGTCTAACAACTGTTGTGTCTACTTAGATTTATATCTTCGTCAGCCTATGAACTTTTCATCTGACCCTCGTATATATAGGCTTTCGACTGATGTTTTTCAAAATAATAATCAAGGTTAATTTTCAATTTTTTATTAACAAGCAAACTAAAAGACGTGTCCCTGTAAAAATAATAAAATACTACTAGTTCGGCACTTGTCGATTCGCTGACAGCAAGATAATCAAATTTATAATCAAAATTGTTTGCCCATTTAAAAGACGACGTTTACTAGAAAATATATTCAGTTTAAATCCAGGAGAGGACTCAAAAATAACTTGAAAGGGCTGGTTTATACTCATTTCCGATTTTTCAATGGTTGTTGTCAAACAGAAAGGGAAAATTGTTATATAGGAATAAAGTGTCGCTGCCGTCACTGGAGTTTGAACTTAGATCGCCAGTGAGCAAATAAAGGCGATTCCATTTTTTAATTAAGTAGATCACGTGATCATAAAGAAACCCCACAATTAGGAAGTATCGTGACGTCTAAATGATCACTATTTCTACTCTATCCTCTATTACTATACGGACCGCTTTTCTCTATACTATTCACTATACTATTTCTCTATTCGGATTACAATTCGGTGGTTTCTATTCCAGTGAGTATTATTGAGCAAGTACTATAAGTGCGAGTGTTATTCGAAGGCGTCTGACACCAGTATTGTTCAACGGCGTTACTATAGTGGTATCTGCGATTACAAAGTCTCTACTACAACGAGCATTACGAAAGTGACAACGAGTATTCGTTGACATTACAAACATGACGACGAGTGTTCGTTGACATCAAAATAATTAACCCTCGCGATATACATTTCCATTTCAATTTCATCCAAATTGATTGTGTATGTACATTTGCATGTGTATTTTAATTCAATGATAGATCGAAAAATAGTTCTACAAAATTAAAAATGAAATCTCTAAAAAAATTTTTTATTAATTTAGGAAAAATTAAGTAAAATTATATAATTATCTGATTTTTTCAGAGTAAAAAAACAAAAAAACTTTTTTATTCAGGATTTTAGAGAATTCCAATTTTTTTATGTCAAACTTACCTGTGTGTTCGTTAAAAGGCACAAGCAGATGTAAGTCTGTTATATACAACACAGCCATATGCATAAGCTTCTTCTTACGAACCGCAACTTTGTAAAACAGTCTCCTCCGTGGATGCTTTCCAGAACACTGCAATCTCCGAGTGCCACTCATAAACTAGCCACCATATCTTTCATTTCCTACTTCCTCCTCGTATGTTCATATCACACAACTCATTCAGTAGCCCTCTACTTTGAGTGGCTCTTGGGACTTTTATTGGATGAACTAAAAAAAATATGCGCATGCAAAGTCACAAGCAGCCATTGTGACGGACAGATAATCAGCTGTTCTTTTATAGTATAGAAAAGGCAGTTCTAATGAGATCTTCTTGGTGTCTCGACTACATGAATATAAGTGTACTTGAAGCACATACTAGGCAGCTAAAGACAGGATCGTTTGCATTGACATGATGATCCCGGCTACGGTCGACTAGATTGGCAAATAGGTCTCATCGTTTTATTGTTGAAATAGCTAGATGTAACCGTAAGTTCTATTCTAATAGTTTCTTTTTTCACGCTTCTTCCCCGTTGAACCAGTTTCACCTACGATCTTCAAAAATGTAAATGCAACGTCAATCACCATCCCCTGTTTTTCTGAACTCTGTTAGTGTCCGTTCTCTTCACTAAAGCCTTCTCATTCTCTTTCGCTCCTTACGTCTTAGTGGAATTATCGCCTTGCTTGAGGAGAAATCATTAAAAAAAAATGGTTGTACTTATGCGAGAGACATAAAAGACACACAGACTTTTAGAACGATTATTGCTTTACTTGTTACAGTTGGATAGTCAGTTATATGCCATGCATAATACACACTTAGGCGATCATGTATCTTTCGATACATGACTGACGCGGCAGATTTTTTCCCGCAGTAGGTTGCCATTTGTTTCTGCAGTAGCCCAGTTGCCATTCAAGTCTATAGAACTCGGTCTGTCCTGCTATTTACCCATAGCTGGGAGGGTGAAGAGGAGGATTCATATCTTTCCCAAGGGTATTAACACGTAAGTGAATGTAATGGATTCGACTGAAATTCGAACTCGACTCTCCGATTCCTCAATCCGAGCCACTCCATCTAAGTAAAGGTATTTATCTCAGAAGATTCAGCTTTTATTTTTGCGATGATTCCTTTATTTATTAAATCATCCGTAATATTGGCGCGGAAATTAAAACCTGCGAACTTTGGCAAAGGCATGTTTCCGTCTCTCCTCCCCAACTTTTGATGGTTTGAGTAAAATTGAATTAATAAAAGATGCTACTGGACATAAAATGAGGGACTGTTTTTCTATTGTTATCTCTATCTATAAAAGGCAGGATTGTGTGTGTGTGTGTGTGTGTGTGTGTGTGTGTAACGAATGCACGGCCGCAATTTTCGACGGATTTGCACCCAAATCTACATGCACATGCTCCAAGTTAGCGGAAAGGCCAAGACCGACTTTGCATTTCCCAACTCCTATCGATAGTGGAAATAATCGATTTTTTCATGCTTCTACGGCAGTTTTCATGTAGTTTGCGGCCATTTTCTACTGGCCAGCGTGAGAGCCAACAGCTGACTCACACGAATGTTAACTAAACTAACATGCTAGCATGCAAAAAAATCGATAGCTGCATTCGTCACGAGTGGGAAAAATTTAAATCTGCATGGCACTTTACTCCAATTGGCTCATTCGCTTGCTTAAACTCAACGTTGATTCTGATTCCGCAGAACTGGGTTGGGTGTGAAAAAATATTTGTTGTTAACATTCTTTTTTCATTCGGTTTTTCCAGTTACGAGTCCTTTTTTAAAGCTGATCGTTTTGTGTTCATTTTGTTTAGTTCTTTTTTCGTAACAGATTTAATGTTTAGTATAGAGCTTAGAAAAAATTCGCAGTGTGAGATAGGCAAGAAGTAAGGCATATAGCAACATCAGCACGGCAAAGGGCACTCCTTTAAAGTCAAGGAAGGGCAAAAATATTTTAAATCAAGTGATAGCGATTGCTGTATGAGTCGTAAGATTTTTGAATCAAGCACGGGCAACGCCGGGCCATGCTGCTAGTTAATTAATAAACTGCCGATAGCAGCAGAATGT
Organism: Acanthosepion esculentum; assembly: GCA_964036315.1. Lineage (NCBI taxonomy): Eukaryota > Metazoa > Mollusca > Cephalopoda > Sepiida > Sepiidae > Acanthosepion > Acanthosepion esculentum. The sequence goes on along the minus strand of OZ038501.1, from coordinate 4,469,627 downwards.
TTTGGTGAGAGTTGCATAGTCACCTATTCAGGATATCACAAGAGGCGTAGATGCTGCTGCTAGGGGTAAGAAGCGTCAACAATAATCTTTATCTGTGCTTGAAAAGGTGGCGTTAGTGAAGAAATTAATATGTAAAGACTGTGTGAGTATTATATGACATCGGATGATCCATTGTGTAAGGATCAGATCTTTTTTGCTTTTAGGATTTTTTTAGCTTATGTATTGGTTGAAAGGAGGAGGAGTAATGGATAGCGGCTCAGATTGAGGAATCGGAAAGCCGAGTTCGAATTCCAGCCGAATCCATTACATTCACTAACGTTCTAATACCCTTGGGAAAGGTATGAATCCTCTTCTTCTTCGTCCAGCTCTGGATTGCAACTGGTCTACCGCACAGACAAATGGCAAACTACTGCGGGAAAAAATCTGCCTCGTCAGTCATGTATCGAAAGATACACGATCGCCTAAGCGTGTATCACGCATGTTTTATTTCCTGTTTTAGGTTTTGTTCTACCTTTGATAACAGCAGTATATATGTGAATGGGTTGACAAGACTATGTTTACATAATTTTTTTAGGGGTGATTTTGTTATCCGGCATTTTCTGTGGTCCGGCAGTAGCCTGGTTCTAAGGTCGCCGGTTAAATAGGTCGGACTGTATTAAATTAATCCATCCAGAATTACTACGCTTATTCTGTTGCGTCCTCTTTTGCATGAAAGGCAACGGGAAACCACTTTACTATTTTTCCCAAGATGCCATGATAAAATACAAGTCATAAAGAAAAGCCATCTGTAGTGAGTCATAATTGCATGTCTTGAAAGAACATAGCATAAAAAGCATACATGATTGGAAATGTGTAGAACCGGGATTTTATATTCCATTTTGCGAAATAAGCTCATTCTCCATTATTAGCCCTTCTTGTTCTCGTCGAGTATTGTGTCTTTTAGTTCTTCTTCAGAATCTGCCTCAACATAATTTAGTGTTTTAAAAATAACAATTTAACCTTTAAACTCGAACTTCCTTGTTCTGTCCGCTAATTTAGGCTCCCGAACAGGAACATATTTATGTTATTTTGCACTATTAATATCTGTTTTATGATTTGGAACAACGTCTGTTTACAAGACGTGCTAACTTCGAGCGTTAAACTACTTGGTAACAAATGTTCTGTTACCATTGACACGAAATATGTTACATTCTCTGTGATAACAATATTGAGTTCGTTTTCTTTTATGCAGCAATGTTGCATTACCTGTGGTATCGAGAAATGTTGCGTTTCCTGTGGCATCGAGTAATACGAAGGAGAACGCAACGTTTGGTCAGAAAGTTGTCTGGATAAGCCTTCTAGAGACGTGACGAGATCGTCGAAAATTTGCAGTGAGTAATTTCGCGAAATTCAAAACACACGGCATCGAAAGTCCGTGAACCAAAGTTTTGCCTACCATGGTTATAACATTTCTTTCTCGCGTAAAAATTCAATCATGACTTAGATTTAAAAAAAAAATGCTTGTAATTCTGGTTTACGTTCTATTCGTGAAATTGGAAACCATTGCTTCAAAAATGCATGTGTCTTTTTCTTTGTCTCTCTATGTGTCATTTTCATTTATTATTCGTGTCCCCTTCTAACTTTCTTCATATCATTTTCTGTGTTTCTGCCTTTCTTCGTATTATTTTCTTTCGTTCTTCCGGTTTCATTCTATCTTTTTCACATCATTGCTTTCATTCTTCGTGTCTCTTTCTAACTTTCTTCGTACCATTTTCTTTCATTCTTCTTGTTTCGTCCTACCTTTTTCACATCATTTTCTTTAATTTTTCGTGTTTTTCTGTCTTCGTCTTTTTATTATTTTCTTTCATTCATCGTGTCTTTTTCTTTCTTTTTTCCTGTTTTACGTCATTTTCTTTCATTTTTTCTGTCTTCTTTCACTCTTCGTGTCTCTTTCTACCTTTCTTCGTATTATTTTCTTTCACTCTTCGTGTATCTTTCTTCGTATTATTTTCTTTCATTCTTCGTGTTTCGTTCTACCCTTTTATACATCATTCTCTTTCATTTTTCTGTTTTACTTCATATTATTTTCTTTCGTTCTTCGTGTTTCATTCTTTTTTCTAATTATTTTCTTTCATTCTGTCTACCTTTTTCGCGTCATTTTCTTTCATTTTTCTTTTTTTTTTCCTGTCTTCGTTTTATTTTCTTTCATTCTTCGTGTCTCTTTCTAGTTTCTTTCATGTTATTTTCTTTCACTCTTCGCATTTCTTTTTACCTTTCTTCATATTATTTTCTTTTATTCTTTGTGTCTTTTTCCTTTTTTTCTAATTATTGTCTTTCATTCTTCATATCTTTTTCTTTTTTTCCTAATCATTTTCTTTCATTCTTCGCATCTCTTTCTATCTTTCTTCGTATTTTTCCTTTCATTCTTCCTATTTCTTTCTACCTTTTTCACATCATTTTCTTTCATTTTTCTGTCTTCGTATTTTCTTTCATTCATCGCATCTCTTTCGACCTATTTTCGTATTGTTTACTTTAGATCTACACTTTTTAAAAAATTTTGGACCTTAAAGTTTTGTTCGTTGTTCACCTTTTAATATATTTAGGCGTTTTATTCCCATCGTTCCATTTTACTCCCTATTTTCACGCTCATTTTGTTTTTTGGGTGTTTTTTTGTTTGTTGTTGTTATTATACTTTTCTTTAAAGATCTATCTTCTCTTTAGAGCCCCACACTTATTTTTGCTTGACTTTTTAATCCTATCATCTTTTATATTTAATTTTTCTCTCTCTCAACAAGAAATTTCCTTCTTTTCCTTTTATTTTCCTTCTTTTTTAGCTTGTTTTTTTTTAATTGTACTTTTAATTCTTTTTCGTTTTTCATTTTGTTGTTTTTTCTTTATTTCCCTTATTCTTTCTTACGAGTTTTCTCGTTTTCTTTCTTTCTTTTTCTTTCATAGTCTTTGATTCTCATTTTTTCTTTCGACTTCTTTCATTTTCTTTCTTGCTTTTTTTTTTCGTTTTCTTCGACTTTTCTCATTTTCTTTCTTTCATTGATTTTCTCTTCTTTCAATTTTCTTTCATTGATTTTTGCATTATTCCTTTCTTTTTCATTCATTTTCTTTCTTTCTTCTTTTACTTCTTTTACTTTCTTTTTTGTTTTTCTTTCATTCTTTCATTTCTTTCTACCTTTTATTCATTTTTTATTCATTTGTCATAAGTGTTCCCCTGATGTTTTCTTTCCGATTTCATTCATCCCTTATATATTTTTTCCTCCTTTTATTTCTCCTCTTATCTATCGTTTGCCACTCTAGATCCTTTGTGCCAGTCACTGACCTTCTACCCCTCGGGGAGATCCCTAAAAGGCCAAGCCATATCCCATAAAACCTATAAATGGAGTGAAATAAAGGGGCGGAGGAGTATGCACCCTCAAAAGTAATGTCCAGTCTGGCAAAATCCCTAATATTAATGTGTTAAGTGAATGACCGGTACTAGGCGCTATGGCAGGGTAAGAAAAGACAGTAGTTGGATGAGATAAGATGAAGGACTGTCTGTCACAGTAACACTAGGTAAAGTGGGGGAAATTCACAGTGATCTTCTTCCTCACCTTCTCTTTTTGTGACTATGTTCCAGTTAGAGAAATGTCCTGCAGACTGACTCTGGGTAGATCTGTGGGCTGGTACACGCGTGCGTGCATGTGATGCGACGGAAGAGGGAAGTAACAAAGATACGAAATCAGACGCACCGACCGACTGACTCATCCAGACAATGGTTCTGTAGACAGTTAAGATGACTATTTCAGTAACCCCCCCCACACACACACACCAACCCTGCGATTTCTATCCTTCATTTCACCCCCGCCCCGTGTCATGCTTTCAGATAACTAACTGGTGTAGGATTTTTCGAAATAATGCTCCCACACAGTTATATATAGAAACGTAACATTGTCAGGTTGTATTATGCATATCCCTTCAGGATGTAGGAAATCACGACTCTCCACGGCTTCCCTTACTTTGATAGCTGTGAATTGCCATGTATTTTTAGGAAAGATGGTGAAGTGGTTTTCCGTTGCCTTCTAAACGGTTTAAGAGTTTTCTTTCTCTTAGGTTGTCACCCATGGTTTCGGAATATCGTTTGCCTTGCTATTAAGCCCAAAGCTGGCGGGAGTAGGGTGGGTGTAGGGAGAAGAGATGGCTTCATGCCTTTCACAATGGCATTTCCACAAAAGTGAATCCAACATGAAATGTTTCCACCTCTAAATACTAAATTCAGGGTATTATTGCTTGAGATGTTTGACCGTAAGTTGGGATTTTTTTTTTTTTTTTTTGCTGGTCTTTTCATAATAGTAACGACATTTTGAATTACATAACACGCATTAATAAGCCCGTACAAAATAAGATGCATTAATAAGTTCCGTACAAAACACACACATACATACACATACATACATACATACATATATATATATATATATATATATATATATATAGGCATATATCCTTCTTTCATGCATTTTTTGTTGAAAATGACAGACATGGGCATATCTTGTAAGTTTTAGTTTAATTTTTCTTATGTCCTTCTTGTTTTGTTTTTTAAGGACTGTGTGGTTTTCCAACCATTTTCAGCTAATACTTTAACCATTTTCAGGAGCATGGTGTGTAATTTTGAACGAGACACAACCCCTTGAAAAATATTACACAATTTTTTAAAGATTCTGTAAATGCATACATAACTCGAATAGGGGCACTGATGTTACTTATTTTGGAAAGTGGGTTGGGTCAAGAACATTTCAGCACTGGCTTGTTGCAGTAATGTAAAGTTCAGAATATCAAGTGGTAGGGGAGCAGTTTTATATTGTTGTTCAGTAATAAACCGATATAAGAATTACTACATACGAGGTATTACGAAAATGGTTCTAGGCTCAATTAGGAAGCCCCCTCCAAAGATATTTCAACATAACTCTATAATTCCTTTAATTCACATGCTCTATCGAGATTCTCAAAGCCTTGAGGTTGCACCTAAGTTTATATATATATATACAGGTAAAGTAATTCATGGGTAAGTAATCCAATTAGATCCTATTAATGTAAAATATTAAAACTGATTTACAGAAGAGAGCTCAATATATATAATTTTTATTATAGACCATATAAGTGAGTTACAGTCAATGAAACCCAAACAAATTACCCCATATAGATGGCCATTTCGTCCATGGCAAAACCCATTTCCTTGGACTTGTCAGTGGTAATTTGTTTGGGTTCCATTGATTGTAATTCATATATAATTTTTATTATAGAGCATATAAGTATTATAATTAATAATATCTAAACAAATTACCCCATATAGATGGCCATTTCATCTATGGGAAAAACCATTTCCCTGAACTTGTCAATGCAAATACATTTGCTAAAATGATCTGGAAATGGTTTTTCCTGTGAATGAAATGGCCATCTGTATAGGGTAATTTGTTTCAGTTTCATTGATTGTAATTTACACACACACACACACACACACACACACATATATATATAACATGTAATTTACACACACACACACACACACACACATATATTGTCATCCACAGCTCATCAGTGTGGCTAGATGTCCGGTTGCCTTTAGCTAGGATTGAAACCCAACTGAATTGGCATTGGTCGGGGATTCTATCACTAAGCCATTGATGCATGGCAGAGATTAAGGTGAATTTAATCCAACTAAAGTCTTACATACACTACAAATTGCAACAAATCCCAAACATTAGCCTAAAACTCATCTCATGTTCTTAAGTAGCCTTGTCAGATGTCATGCATGACACCAAAACCAGTTCAGAAATATCTCAACTGTCAGTTGTATACAACTTCTTTCTCAGATCAGTGGCTAAAAGGGCTTTGAGTGAGTGAAGCATATAGGTCTTAGTGAGGACCATTCTTCCTCGAACATTGTGGACTGGTGCTACAGCATATATATGTATATTCTTCGTTTACATGAGAAATCTTTTCAAATGAGGTGTTACGTGATAGGCTTCCAATGTAATATTTATTTTCCCTGTTTCGGATCTTTTTAAGGCACACTCCATTTTGGGACTGACCCTATGACACAATATAAAATTGTGTTATGGAGTTATTTTTGTGTGCATCACATTTTTAGTTTATTTTGGCAACTTTTGCAAAGTTCCTGAAAACAATTCTTAGATCCCCCCTCTCAAGTATAACGACTTTAATAATTTGTCAAAGTCATGGTGAGTATAGTAAATAGATTGAAATAATTGTGGTTAAATTAATGGATGACACCCAAGTATTTGGACATTGTCTTAATCTGTACCAAATAACAGAAACCACACCACTTCAGGACTTTCAACAGCAGTAACAACTCAAATGGATATCACACTTAACTCAAAGAGAAAATATTGATATAATGAAGATGTTGCCATTCCACACTATTTCAAATAAAAATATAGGAAGTAAACCCCCATCAATACCGGAACGAGTGATAACAGCTACTGGACTTGAGAAAACAGTTTTTATAAAAAAATTGTCTTGTAAATTTCAGCCATCAACAACACTCGCTCAGTTAATGAATGGCAAATGTTTCCTTATAAGGAAATAGCTAATATTTCCATTGCTATGCTGTTGAAAAAAACATATGTACAACAATTCTATCAGACTTACACAGAAAGGCAAACTGCATTCATGAAAAATATTGCGAATACATTGCCAACTGAAAACAATTGTGTGATACTCTGTAAAGACGGATTTGTATTTAAACTTATCTTCAAACGAATTATAATAATAACAATGGTAGCACAATTATAGTGGAGTTATAGTCATTAAATGGATGCTTGAAATACAGTTTGGAGGAAATGGAAATAGTTTTGATAGGTTTTCATGGTTGGCGGAACTTGTTGCTGAGTATTGCTCAATGAGATTTCCTTCTGTGCATAATGAGTCCCATGGTGAATCTGAAAAGATGTCCGCAGCCACCACATGGTAGGCTAGGAAGATTCAGAGGATGGAGAGCTCTAGCTTTTCTTTGGACTCTCTTCATCTCTTTTATTTATCTCTTGGTGTTTTTAAAGGATGCTGTTTTTTCGTGGACTCCTCTTCTCTAATTAGTTCTTTCTGCAGTTTCTGACTCCCAACTGACCACATCGATTTCTGTCCTCAGCAAGCTGATTTTGAGCTGATGCTTGAATCGATGACATAGGGTTCCATGTGATCTCTTGCCAGATGAGAGTTTCAAGAAGAGGATTTGTTTGGGTAGGCAGATATCTTGCATTCAGGCCAGGTGTCTACCCCATTGAAGTCGGTGTTGAGTTATGATAGTTTCAAGGCTCTACATCTTCCTCTAAAAAAAAATGAAAATAATTTTGATACACTCTAATATATAATAATATTTATAATATAGTGGCATCATAGATAGTCTTTAGATGTGTACAAGGAATAAGCTTTACAGTAAATCTCTATAAAAAAATGAAAATACTTTTGATACACCTTAATATATAATACTAAACTGTAAAACGCAATATAAAGATTCACATATGAAGCATTATTAAAACTGTTTTTAAAATAACCAAACAAGTCATTGTCTGATACTTAACTCAAATTTATTTGAGCAAAACTCAATAAAGAAGTAAAGAAAAAAATAAAATAAAAAACATTAAAAAAAATACAGACCCCCAACTCTAATTTAAAATTAAAAGAGCTTACTCCAATTTCATCTTTATGCAGTTTAAAAACAAGATACAGTATAAAAAAAGAACAAATAGTATTTTTTTCTTTTCTTTTACATCCACTAGAGTATACTTTCTAAGATAACCTTCTTTTTCTCCTCCACCTAATAAAATGAAAAAAGAAACTAAACTAAAACAGAATTTAGTGTCACTTTGTATTTCAACCATTTCTTAAATATTGATTGACAAAGAAAAATTATTCTCTGAACCCTAACCTCAATCACTGGAGAATTCTACTTGCATTTTCCTCTTTGTTTTGGAAAAAGAAAGAAAAAAAGTTTAAATGAAAAATTTTAATTCGATTTTGGTTCACTCGGTGACCTTTGAACAAAATGAAATTCTATGAACTCTGCTCTAAAATTTGCTATTACAAGTTTTCCATGTTGAATTCATTTGCTAAAAATTTAAAGATAGATGTTTACTACTTTGCCATATGTCTGTGTATTTTTAAAACTTGCTATATTTTTAGGAAAGAGTGCCCAATATCAATGAAGAGCATTTATAGATATAAACAGTGTATACAGAGGAATCAATACTGCATGGTGATTGCCAGTTTCATGCTTTAATGCTATCTTGAGATCACTGATACTTACTTTTGTAAAATTCTCATCTATTGTTTAGAGCTCATTTCCAAATGGTTGGTTGGTTGATTTTGTTTAGCAGCATATCAACACCTCCATGGGTTATTTAATGCCGAAATCTAAATATTTTTTGACACAATTTTATGGCTTCATCTAAATACATTTTGAATGCAATTGTACACCTTCAACTGCAGATAAAATGTATTGTTGCTTAATTTTCTATAAAATGTATTGTTGGTATCTCTTAATACCAAATGTATTGTTGGTATCTCTTAATACAAAATGTATTGTTGGTATCTCTTAATACCAAATGTATTGTTGGTATCTCTTAATACAAAATGTATTGTTGGTATCTCTTAATACAAAATGTATTGTTGGTATCTCTTAATACAAAATGTATTGTTGGTCATTTTGCTTTAAAATTGTATTTAAAGGATGTGGTCATGTTCTTTGAAATAAAGCTCAGTAGAAGATGACAGTCATTTGTTAAATGTCAATTATGATGCTTAAAAACCCAAAGTAGAAGAATACCTGACTGGTGTCATTTGAAAAAAATAAAAAAGCTGGGATCACCTATATGAATGAATATTAAACAAGCTTTAAAAAAATAACAAATAAAAAACATGGACATTCTCGAGAGGTTCGTCAGAAACACAAAACTGGAAATAGTTTTGATCTACTTTTGTCTTTTTAGAGGTGTGAGTTAGTGGCCCACTTCTAAGTACAAAAGTTAGAGTAAACAAAGTGCCAATTTTGGCTAAGATTGCTTGCGTTGATTCAACACGAATTGCCTTAGGAAAGGCAAGAATAATGTAAATAAACTCAAATATAAAACCATTTCATAACTTGTCTCAAATTAAGTACTTCTGGGGAGATTTTACTGGTACAATTCCAAATGTCTTGTCATTTTCTTATTATTCAATTTTCATGGAGATGTGGAACTAGAGCAGTCTACCCCAGCGAGTGAAATAAAGGGTTCAGTTCGACATTCCAACCACCTGAAGAAGGCTGGAGCATACAATGGCCAAAATGTGATAAACATGTCAACAAAGATGCGGACGATAGTCTGAACAATGTAAATAGTGTCAGTAAATTCTGTTTGTATATTTCATCATGAACAAAACTATGATAATTTGCTGCAGTGGTTGAACTTATCTGTGCAAAACAAACAAATCACTTAGTGATATAAACTTGAGGACTTGGAATTTCTATAATCCTAAACATATTCTGAACCATTCACCAAGAAAGAAGTCCTAAACTTCATGGTATTGGGTGTACCTGACTTTGAAAAATAAAATCATTTGTCTCAAGAAGTTAGATATGCTAGAATGTCCACACAAATGTTGCCACTTACATCAGCTCATTTTCGTCAATGTTTTAGAGAAAACAAGGTGACAACTGAGTTTACAGATAATCTTGCTCAGAGTTTGAATGATTCACGTTGTGTAAATAGCATCACTTTCTCTTATTTCTGTGAAATCATCTTCAAAGTATGAGATAATAATGTAGAGAATACTAGTGCTACAGCGATTTCTACCGATTCGCAGATAGCTGATAAGGACAGTGTTGATGACTCAGAGCAAACAACATTTTCTGCCAGTATCGCAGTAACAATATCCATGCTGGAAGAAGCTGTAGACATTGTAGTGTTCTGGAGCAGAGGCAACTGTAAAGTATGCTACATCGGTGAGATTGGCAAAAGATTGGTGAAATCTTTGTGTCACATTTTAAAAGAGCTAACGGACATGGCCAAATTCATTGAGTATCGTCTGAATGCAGTGATCTGGCAACTGTGTTCACAGACCAGGTTTTAGCCGTTAACATTAATTTACATTACACAATCAGTGGAATTCATGTTCATTGTGTAATGAATCAAGAAGATTTTGATCTGATAAATGAAAAATTAAATCAAATGAATTGAAATCAACTTGGAGATCATCAATAAAAGTTGCTTCTCCTTCTTGAGTTACAGAATATCTGAAATATCTGAGCGAGAGAATATCTAAAAAAATCACTACCTAGATGGGTAACCACTTCAGAATACCAGGTGCTGTAAGCTTGAATGTGTGGGTGGTGTAATGGATAACGAGGAGGAATTGTTAATCGGAGAGCCAAGTTCCAATTTCTGTTGGGTTCATTATATTCATCTACATGTAAATACCATTGGCAAATATATGGATCCTCCACTTTTCACCTCAGCTATGGGTTAATTAGTGATATGTGTATCACTAAGCCATTATTACCTCAGATAAAAGTTCCTATAATCTAAAAATATTTTCTGAATTTAAATAACCCACAAAAGTTTGATAAGCCGTAGAAAATAAATCAACCAAAAATCATGGGTTTATACAGATTGTTACATATTGGTACGGATATCCTCTCCCTGCTCACCTTTTGTGTTGACACATTCTGCGTAGGAAATTTAACTGTGTTGTATTTTGATATGTATATTCCTTGTTTCCATAAAAAATCCCTTCAAACAAGGTGTCACGTGATAGGCTTCCAATGCAGTATTTGCTTTCCCTATTTAGACTCTTTTTAATATATTCTCTGTTTTTAAAATGTGACACAGAGTTATTTTTGTCTGCATCCCATTTTTATCTTATTTTAGCAACTTTTGGAAAGTTCCTGAAAATATTCTTTCAACCCACCCTCTTAAGTATAATGGCTTTAGTAGGCACGATGAAGTAATGGATAGCGGCTTGGATTGAGGAATTGGAGAGCCAAGTTCAAATTCCAGTCAAGTCCATTACATTCTTTTACGTGCTAATACCCTTGGGAAAGGTATGAATCCTCTTCTTCATCCCTCCAGCTATGGGTAAATAGCAGGAGAGACTGAGTTCTATAGCCTTGTATGGCAATTGGTCTACTGCAGAAAGAAATGGCAACCTACTGTGGGGAAAAAAATCTGCCTCATCAGTCATGTATCGAAATATACATGATCGCCTAAGAATGTATCATACATGGCACATAACTGACTGACTCAATTTGTCAAAGTCACAATTAGTATAGTAAATAAATTCAAATAATTGTGGTTAAATTTAGCCAGTTAAGGCATGGTGCGCAACTATTTGGACATTGTCTTAATATCTACCCAATAACAGAAACCACATCACTTGAGGACTGCCAACAGCAGTAACAACTAAAATGGATATCACATGTAACTTGAAGTTTATATAATAGAATAATCAAAATGTTAGCATTCCACACTACTTCAAATAAAAATTAAGAAAGAAACTCCCATTAATACTGGAAAGAGCGATAACAGCTACTGGACATGATAAACATGTTTTCCTGAAAAAATATTTTAAGAGAAATATTTTATACATTTCAACCAAAAACAGTACTGGCTGCTTGGTCAATGAATGCCAAATGCATAATCAAAATGTTAGCATTCCACACTACTTCAAATAAAAATTAGGAAAGAAACTCCCATTAATACTGGAAAGAGCGATAACAGCTACTGGACATGATAAACATGTTTTCCTGAAAAAATATTTTAAGAGAAATATTTTATACATTTCAACCAAAAACGGTACTGGCTGCTTGGTCAATGAATGCCAAATGTTTCCTTGTAGGGAAGCGGCTAATATTACCAATTACCATTTGGTAGGTAGATTATTTAGATTGAATGGAGTTTTAAGTGAAGGTTCTTTTATTTCAACTGAAAACAGTTGTGGCTGCTCTCGGTCAATGAACACCAAAAGTTTCATTATAGGGAAGCGGCTAATATCACCATTACTTAGCTCCAGGGGCCAAGCCAAGCAGACCATGGAGAAAATGTGATGTCATTGTTAGATGTTGAAAGTAGAAGCAAAAATATTCCTTATTTGCAGCAAATTGTCTAAAATTGAGAATAAATGGTAACACATGCTACCATTAAAAAAAGCAAAAAAAAATCTCTAAAATTCGGTTGGAGAAACTGATTTATCTGTCTTGGTTATGGGAGAGAAACCATTTTACCAAAACTGTTTTCTTGAAAATATTTTTTAGCTGGGAATTTAACAATGTGAAATAAAACATTCTCATGGAAAGGTCTAAAGATTAAAATTATTCTACGATTTTAATTTTTTAAATTTTATTTTTATTGGATAGCTTTTAATTTTATTTTATTTCTTTCCAAAATGGACGATTTAAAAAAGAAAAAAAAACGATTCTTTTGTTTGCTGTCAAGTGCAGAACAAATTCATCTTCATCTACTTTTTATTTGCTTTGACCTACATTAATGGTTGACTGATTCAAGTAGAAGGGTAAGGTCCTTTTGTTCTGGGTCGTAAGGGACTCTGTTCAAATATACTCTTCTACACAGCAACTTGGTATTCACTTTTAGAATTTAAAAAAATAGAAATAAAAAGCCTCCTTTTTGAATGATTATAAGGAAATTAAAATAAAATTTTCCTCCAATGATTTATCTTTTATTTATTAATTAATTTATTTTTTTGCTTAGTGTCTTCTACTCAAGTTGTGTCGACTTTGATAGTTGAATCTGATTTTAAATTTTAGTTCAGTGTGATGTTTTTGAGAATGGCCCCTAAGGGCAAATTGATTTTTAAAAGTACAATACGGGAATGAAATAAAATAATGGAATAGTCCAAGATTTTTTTTAAATTTTTTTTAATTTTAATTTTTTTATTTTTATTCTGGGTAAAGAGACAATGAGAATTTTGAGAGAAAGGAAAGAATAAGAAAAGTACTTAATAGTGAAAACAAAAAGGGTTTCTGTAATGGGACTTTATAATGGACTGTTCCAAAAAAAAAAAAAAGATATAAGAAAACAGAATAAAAACGAAATAAATATATCTGTCCACTTTTTTTTCCTTCCCTCTGAAATGTCCTGTTCCTTCTTCCTTGTACTTGTCTCGTCCCCAGATTATTTAAAATTTTAAAACAGAAATTTAAAAAAATAGTACAAAGAGTGGTGAAGGTAATGTATGCAAAAAGATTGTCAGGGAGAATTTTTAAAAAAATGTATTACGCAAGAAAAATGGAAAGAAAAGAAAACAATGAAAAAATTGAAAAAGTCTATAAAAAAATTAAATGAGAGGAAAAGAAAAAAGTACAAAGAAAAAGATAAAATAAAACGTTGAAAAAGCAAAAATGTAGATAACGGGAAAGGAATGAAGAGACTTTTTGAAATTAATTCTATAACATTGAAAGAAAGACAAAAATTATTTTAAAAATTAAAAAAATAAATAACAAAAGACAACTCTGAAGAGGAAAAAAAATGATAAAAATACAATTTTTAAATTAAGAATGAAAAAAATAAAGTATTAAATTAAAAAAGAGTGATACAAGGAAGAATGAAGTTGAAAGTTAAAAAATGATAGTTTTAAATAATTTCAAACTAAAGAAGGATGGAAAAACAAGAGAAAAGTGAGAAACATGGTATGAAAAGAAAGGAGAGAAAGACAAGAAAAATGGTATGAAAAGAAGGGAGAGAAAGACAAGAAAAATGGTATGAAAAGAAAGGAGAGAAAGACAAGAAAAATGGTATGAAAAGAAAGGAGAGAAAGACAAGAAAAATGGTATGAAAAGAAGGGAGAGAAAGACAAGAAAAATGGTATGAAAAGAAAGGAGAGAAAGACAAGAAAAATGGTATGAAAAGAAAGGAGAGAAAGACAAGAAAAATGGTATGAAAAGAAGGGAGAGAAAGACAAGAAAAATGGTATGAAAAGAAGGGAGAGAAAGACAAGAAAAATGGTATGAAAAGAAGGGAGAGAAAGACAAGAAAAATGGTATGAAAAGAAAGGAGAGAAAAAAACGTATGAAAAAAAGAATTAAAAATGCAAGAAGAAAATTGATGTTGCAAATATGAAAGAGAATTGGAAAAAGAAAAGAAAGATTATTGAAAGAAATAGGAAGGAAAAAAATGAGATTTTTTAAAAACTTTTAATTTATACAGAAGTAAAGATGAAGCGGAAGTTTAGATTTAAAATTAAAAAAGGGGAAAATCTTTAGCATTACAAAAAATGAGAGAGAAGGAAGGATACAAACTTAAAATAATAAAAAAAAATAACATTGAAGGAAAAAATAAAAATCAGACAAAAAAGGAATTAAAAAAAGCATTTAAAAAATTGTATGCAAATATCCCAACACAATAATAGTTTCAGATTCATATGTCTGCAATTTTTTCTTTTTTCGTTCAAAATGTGTTTTCTGGATTGCAGTTAAAGACAGTGCTTGAAGTCGGGATCTTCTATTTCATATTTAAAATATTCATCTTGTGTTTTATAAAAATTTTGAAAAACTGAACATTTTTCCCATACATTTTGAAACCTTAATCTCCCATACATTTATTAGTGAATCAATCAAAAGAATGATAGACTCCATTTTTTCTATTGTTACTTTTTAATACGAAATTCACTGTTTTTACATCACATCACGTCATGGGTACAATTTTTTAAATAGACTCACGTCAAAACTTTCATTCACTTTAATGACCATCAAAAGCTTGGGTGCTTGGGTGAAGGGATTTAGTCTCCCACTTTTTGCTGGAACAGATAACTAAACAAAAAACTAAATCTCTGTTGGCCTTAATCTATGACAAAGCTATTGAGCTGAGCTGTATCATTTGTCTAAAATCATTACCAACATTAACTTTCAAAATATACCATAAAACTTCATTTTCAGTGGGGGGGGGGGTCATTTTTAATTTGCTTCTAAAACTTTTATATGAGTTTTATATGCGGATAAGGTCTATAGGTCTCATTCCAGAAAATAAATACAATCAAAAAAAGGGTATTTAAAATCATAAAAAATGGGGGTACTTTTTTTTTGCTTTCATTTTTGAAAATACACACGCATTTTGGTAATATCTATTTAAATGGAATGTAAATATAGATGTAGAATATTTCAGCCCCATCCCCCACCACTTGCTGGAACTGAAAACTTAACAGAAGACAAATGTGTATTCTTGTCCTCAATCTGTGACAATGCTATTGTGGAAAATCATTGTATGAACATTCAGTCAGTTATGTTCTATGTGTGATACGCATGTACGTGATCATGTATCATTCGCTACATGACTGATGAGGCAGATTTTCTTTTCCTGCAGTGGGTTGCCATTTCTTTTTGTGGTTGACCAGTTGCTATCCAAGGCTACAGAACCAAGTCTGTCCTACTATTTACCCATAACTGTGGGGAGAAGAGGAGGATTCATACCTTTCCCAAAGGTATTAGCACATAAATGAATGTAATGGATTTGACTGGAATTCGAACTCGGCTCTCATATTTCTCAATCTGAGCTGCTATCCATCACTCCTGAGCCTTGATATTCTTAATGGGCCTCCTTTCCTTGAACATCTACTGGAGCTCAAGTCACTGGAGCTGGCCAATCCTTGCTTTTCAGCCTTGACAGAGTTTAAAACTATTTATGCACTCTTATGGGTGATCAAATGTCCCCCACTTAAAATTCTTTCCCTATAGATTGGCAACTCTTTTCTTGCTACCCGATCGTTATTTTCATGGCAGATGTTCAGGTGAACTACATACATTGGTTCCACCAGTTCAAACTGTCACAGATAGGACACCCCTGTCATGTCATGCCATGTACATAGTGTCAATTCATCTTTATTCCCAACGTAAGAAGGAAATTCCACTCAGACAGCTTCTTCCCAGAATTCTTACTTTGTGGAACAGATTTCTAGATCACTATAAACTTAAATTTATCAAGTCTAGGGTCAGCCGTTATCTATCCTACATATCCTCACAATATGCACTTCTGACTATCTCCACTTATGCCCTTACAACAGCCTCATTCAGTAGCTCTCTACATTGAGTGGCTTTTGAGCCCTGTATTGAGTGAACAATAGTGGCTAGAGTCATTTATCTGCACTAACAAGAGTCAGATCAGACCAAAAACTGCTGTTATATCTGGATCGGAGCTGCCCAATCCTTACTTTCCGGTGTAGATAGAGTTCAAAAGCATTTATGTAGCCTTGTGGGTGATGAATTATTTTCCATTTCAACCACTCCTTTCCCACAGAAGAAATGTTGCCAGCCCCTAGCTATTCTATCACTAGCATTGGTAAGGAAGACGTTCCACTCAGACAGATTCTTCCCAAGAATTGTTATTTTGCAGAACAGACTTCAAAGAGGATGCTTCTCCAATTACAACAATCTTAATGACATTAAATCTAAGTTCAACCCTTATCTATCCTACATATCCTCATAATATACATTTCCTACTTCGTCTCATTATGCCCTTACAACAACCTCATTCAGTAACCCTCTACACTGAGTGGTTCTTGAGCCTTGTATTGGGGGAACAACAGTACAAAAAATTATTGCATATCCAGAACAAATTTACAGAGAAAATATCCAATGTTCACTATTTATTTATTTAAGCAATTTTACTATCTTTGGTTCTTCTCAAGAGCATTAATATTATCAATGCTATAGAGAAAAGTTTTGATTAACTTCATCCTGGCATTTCAAGAACTCTACATTTCTAATTTAAATATAGGTGTATTAGATAAAAGTGACGGTATGTGTAGGAATTTTTTTAATTTGTCCATTAGGGCACATAAATCTATACAAGACCTGAGAAAGAAGTTTGTGTTAAATTTTTCAAAGCATTTTAAAATACCTTATTTTGTGACAGTTTAGGGTTTAGTGTGGGTTATTTCTGAATTCTTGTACCCCTTGAGAGCACTCAGAATATGTAAAGCTGTCATTATAGAAAATATAAGGATATCTTTGAGTCATTCTTTACAGTGAGTTCTGCATAGCATTTTCTTTCAATATTTGTTTTAAATTAATAATTGTATTTCAGTTGTTTATGGTGTGATGATCCATATGTATACAAATTGCATTAAATTTCTATAAGTGGCAAGTTAACTTATGAGAGAATGTGATAGTTGTGTGACCAATGTAAAAATTTAATGTTGGAGATGCAATCTCCCAAAAGGCACAAAAATTCAGAAACAACATTGTTTTTACATAAGGATTATTTTTTAAATATCAGGTAATTGTTAATGACTAGGTTAGAAGATTCAAAGTCGTTATAAATGATAAATCTTGATATTCAAGTTCATTGCTTTCGCTGCCTTCGTCATCAACTATTAATTTTCTGAAATTATTATTTAAATCACTGCCAGAGTAAGAAGACTAAGGGACAGAGAATTTTATCACGAGATCTTAGCTGTTCCAGAACAGTCATTGCTTTCATCACTATCTACAAATTGTTTAGAAACACTTTCCGTTTCACTGCCCGAGTTAAAATGCCCGAGAAGAAGAAATTTCTCATGAGATATCTCGTTAGCCAGTTCAGAACAATCCTGGCTTTCATGGCCTTCATTACTCTTTATGAATTATATTGAATCCCTGTTGAATTCACTGCCAGTGTAAGATCCAGGACTTGCAAAAACATCACCAATTTACAGCCACAGTATATGCACGGCATTTTGTCATGGACACTATCATTTTTCAATGCCAAGATTTTATTTACTGGCTGTTGAGAGACATAAATATCACTACTTTACGTTTGCAAGAAAATTAAATTGCATTATTTTCAGTGCAGCATAAACAGCTATAGGATCTGACATTATATGATCTCATTTCTTCTCTCTCTCACTCTCTGTGCTGTATGCCTTTAGGATATTGACGAGTATGGCTCTTCACAACTTTCCATCTTTTGTTGCTCTAACCCAGTGTTTCTAAACCTTTTTAAGCAACAGCACACCTAGGAGAAAATGAAAATATCACAGCAGACATAGCAACATTTTTAAAGTGTATACTTTTTTTTTAAAAAGCAATTCACCCCAAGCAAGGCAGGCACTAGCATGCAAGGGGGCTACAGAGGATTAAGGACAAGAGTAAAGAGGCGTGTTTGAGCAAAGGATACAGAGAAGGATAGGGGAACAAGATCAAGGTATCAGATGTTGATTGACATTACATTTGAATATTTGAAGATTATAGTCATCGGGGAAAGAAACAAGGGGAAGAGAGTTCCACAGACAGGAAGTGTGAGAGGCTGTTTGAGTAGAAAAGATGGTTAGATTTAACCATTTTGACAGTGAAGGGGTGTGACCAAAATGCCAGACTAGTAGCTACCTTAAATTCATGCAGTCTGGGAACCAGCGAAAGTAGCTCATCGGGACAGTTGATGTGAAAATACTTGTAGAAGAGAAAGAGGGAAATAAAACCACAGACTAAAAATAATAAAATACACACACAGATATGAACTTACTTTATTTCAATGTTTCAATTCAACTATTTGTGCAGCTTATTTCATGTGAAACTTATGCCGGGTGATTTTTTTCGCAGCAATATTTTGTGGCACACTAAATAGGATTGCATTGTACGGTGGTTGAGAATCCCTGCCCTAACCAATGCATACACCTTTATTAGCCTGTTTTGACTTTGTGCTACTTGTTCTTCCATTCATTTACCTGAAGTTGTCAAGCACCAAAATGCTAATGCTTAACATTGCTCGTCTGGTTGATTTGAGATTGTGACCCTTATTTGGTATCCACAAACAAAATTCAATATTAAGTAAGCCTAAAAGTGTTGATATATTATAAAATCAGACAACCAACAATTGGCGTGTGGTAATGATTAGCAAGGCTACTTTGATTGATCATTATTATTAAGTAGTGAGTTTGATCCTCACTAGGTGCCCTATACAAAATTTATCTTTAAATAACCCAACAAAGCTTGATATGTCATAGAATCAACCAACTAACAATTGGTGTTGGTTAATAGTGAGGTTAGTCTGGTTGACCATTACTACTGATTAGTAAGTTTGATCCTCACTAGGTGTCCTATACAAAATTTGGCTTTAAATAATCCAACAAGTGATGACATGTTGTAAAATCAACCAACCTTACCTCAGTATGGGATAATAGTTGGCAATGCTACTGTGGATGACCATTACTATTGTTTCATCAGTTTGATCCACACTGGGTGTCTCCATAAAAAATCAAACAAATGTTGACATGTAAAATAAACATACCGAATCCACCAAAACTTGTCAAATAGGTTACCTACTCCTTTTGTCTTGCCTTGTGAGTGTTATATTCATCAACCCTTCTTTCCTCATTGCTTTCCAAAAAATTCAGCTGTCTCTTTCTGATTATCAGCAATA
Source organism: Acanthosepion esculentum (assembly GCA_964036315.1). NCBI lineage: Eukaryota > Metazoa > Mollusca > Cephalopoda > Sepiida > Sepiidae > Acanthosepion > Acanthosepion esculentum. Next base: position 4,450,260 of record OZ038501.1, on the reverse strand, counting down.
TTTTCTTTGCAGGTCATATTCTCCTTAAAGCTTCAACTTGATCATTGACTTCTTAAAGAGTTACCTGAACTTTGTTTTTATTTACAAATGTCAAGTTTAAAACTGTGCATATGTCATTGATAACTGTATACTATAGTTGTTGTCCTTTTTCCAAATTTGTATCGGTACACAATGTTCAATGATGTATGCACAGTTTCAAACTTGACTTTTGTAAATAAAAACAATGTTCAGGTAACTCTTTCAGAAGTCAGTGATCGATTTGATATTGTATTTATATTATGAACTGGGCCCAACTTCTAAAATGATAAAAATCAATAATTTTCAATTCTGGCAAATATCATTCAACCTCTGTCCTGATCATAGTCCACAACCCCATGAATTCCATAATCTTTTTAACCCTTTGAGCCTTGCGTTCCTGAACAATTTTAACCCTTCTGCCTGAGCTTCTATGTCAAAATTTGCAAATAATTGGTATGTAATGTTTCACGGTAGATATAAAAGTAGTTATAAGTGTTTATCCGCCATTCCACTGGTAGCTGGGTATTAAGTCATTTTTCTCTACCATTGTTCAACCGGTGGCTGGGCATGAAGTCATTTTTCTCTACCACTGGTAAAGTGGTGGTCAGGGCTCAAAGGGTTAATGGCTATCTGGTATACACCTCACTAGTTCAACATACTGGTTTGAATTAAGCGTTGTCTTTCTCATAAACTGGTTTTCAACCATGGCTAGAGAACCTATTCTGCCCTATTGTTTAACCCATAGGTGGAGGAGGAGAAAAGATGGCGTTATACCTTTCCCAAGGGTATTTGTGCGAAACTGAATGTAATGAACTTGACTGGAATTTGAACTTAGTTTGCATATTATTTTTTGAGCTGTTAACAATTACGCTAGGTGCATATCAATTCTATTCTTACAAATTGTTTCATAGAGGGCTTACGGCCATATCATGTTGAAATGCAGGTTCTCGCATGATCACCAAAGTTAAGCAATGATAAGCCAAGTCAGTAGTTAGATGGGTGACTACTTGGAAATATCAGGTGCTGTAAGCTTGGATATGCAAGTGATGTAATGGATAATGGCTCAGAATTAGAAATTGGAGAGCCAAGTTCTAATCACGGTTGGGTTCATTATAGTCACTTATGTGCAAATACTCTTGGGAAAGATATGAATCCAACTTGTCTCCCCCCAACTATGGGTTAATTAATAAAGTTTTTATCAGTAAAAATCATTATTATCTCAAAAAAAAGATTCTTACAATCTAAAAATATTTTCTGGCTTTAAATAATCTGCAAAAGGTTGATAAGCCATAAAAAATAAATCAATCAATCACATTTCATAGATTGTTATCAGGAAAGGGTTTGTCCAAGTGGTTATTCGGCCATTCTTTTCACTATCAGTCATCATGACATGTTAATGACAAGACCTTTAGTATATTTTGATGACAGAACAGAGCACAGGGATAATTAAGTTTATGCCTTCCTCATGGATTAATTAATTATTGATTATTAATACATAAGAAATATAATGCAGCTGAGTGACCATTTTCCATGCTGATCATTGTTAATCCCCACTTTCTTTTATATGCTGTGTCTCTTCAGGATCTGAGTGTTCATAGCCCTCCACAACTTCCTATCCTTTGTTGTTCAAAGCCTCTATCCCTTTAGGTAGGTTAATCAGTTTCCCTCTGCCCCTCTTATCTTTAATATGTCTTGTGAGTGTCAAATTCTCTAAGCCCTCTTTCTTCATTATGTCTCCCAGAAATTTCAGCCATCTCTTTCTGATTCTGAGTAGATGGTGTAATAAATTCATGACAATAATATGAATCCAGTGACAGTAAATATGCAAAATTGAAAAGAACAAGGAACGGCCCGTGTCCAGTATGAGGCATTAGAACTAGCATGCAAAATTTAATGAAAACGGCAGTTTCAAGGCAGGCAGACACACAGACATGTGAGAAAATGACTTTTTTCTTTTCTTTTTTTAATGTATAAACTGTTTGCCAGTTTTCTGTTTTCTTGTATTTATTTCAATAAATTCCCTTTAAAGAAAGAACTAAGATAAGGCTGATGATAATCACCCCCACCCCACAGAATCAACCACCCCCATCTCTTTTCAACTCCCTCCAAACTTACCCTACAAAAAAAACAAAAAACTCTGTTATAAAACCCGAAGGAGATATAAACAAATCAGAGATTTTTATCCGGAAAAAAAAAAAAAAAATTAAAAGCAAATTTTTATTTTTTCAAAGTGTGAATTTCAAAATTCCTTTTATTTATTTTATTAAAGCAAGAATGTGTATATATATATGTGCGTCTGTTTATATTGTGTGTGTATATATGTATTTGACTTTAGAAAGGTAGAACATATGAGTGCAGATATCTGTATGTGGGTGTTTTAAAAGTGTGTTCACATGCATGTCAGTGGTATGTTTGCATACATGAATGCATCAGTATATATTTTCGTACATGTGTGTGCGTGACTGTATTTTCTGAGCTTTCCTCAAGGTCACACAATTGAGGGAGCCTAATAAAGATTAAAATCACTATAATAGCAATTGATCTGCTAGGTGAACTTGTTAACCATAACACTGCAGTAAATATACTTCATTCAAGTATTTACTAAGCTTAGCTTAGTCTGGTACAAGACCACAAGTATGGGGTACCCTGTGACAAAGACACTACACAGTGGTAATGGTTTGTAAGGCTATTTTGCTGTGTGTGCTAATATTGAGCTATATATTCATAGAGAATATATGTAATGTGCATTTTTTTTATCTTGACATATCTTTCTAAATAAAAATGGATAAAAAGAAGGAAGACAGGAAGATAGAGGAAAAAGTAATGAAACACCAAAGAAAATGGTGTAAAATAAAGAAAATCTTGAAAGAATGAAAAAAAAGTAAATGAAAGAAAGAAAGAAAGAAAGGTAGGATAAAAAAGAAAGAAAAGAAAAGAAATGGAAGAAAGGGAGGGGTAAAAAGAAAGAAAAAGTAAGATAGGGAAGGAATGAAAGAAAAGTGGAAGAGGCAAAAAAGAAGGAAGAAATTGAAGGGAAGGGATAAAAACAAAGAAGGAATGGAAGAAAGGGAGGGGAGAAAAAGAAAGAGAAGAAATGGAAGAAAGGCAGGGACAAAAATAAAGAAAGAAGGAAGGGAAGAAAATGAGAGGAGAAAAAGAAAGAAAGAAGAAATTAAAGAGAGGAAGAAGAGGAAAAGAAGAAGTGCAAGAGAGAAGAGATGAAAAGTAGAAAAAGGTAGAAGAATTAACAGGAAAAAGAGTAGGAAAGGAAAAAAAAGAAAGTAAAAAGAGGACAAATACAAACAAGGTTAGAACAAAAAAGAGAGAGAGAAGCAAACTACTGAAATAAGGAGAAATAGAAAAAAGGAAAGAAAGAAAATTTTTTATGGAAGGTGAATGGGGCATAAAATGCCTTGCCAACAATAAAAGTAGACAAACATGAAATATTTAGTCAAGTATGAAAATCACTCTCCCTCTCTTTCAACTTCTCTCTTTAATTTATTCCAATATGTTCTCTCTCTCTCTCTACTCTTTCTTTATTTTGTTCAAGTGTTCTCTCTCTCATTTCTCTCTTATTTTCTTTCCAATGTTCTCTCTATCCCTCAACTTCTCATTCTCTTTATTTTCTCTCTTTAAACTTCCCTCTCATTTTTTCTTCCAATGTTCTCTTTCTATTTCTTTATTTTCAGCTGATGTTCTCATTCTCTCTCTCTCTCTCCTTATATTCTCTATCTCACAAACCTTCAGGTGCTGTAGGCCTGGATGTTTGGGTGGTATAATGGATAATGACTCGAAAGTGGAGTGCTGCGTTTCAATATGAGTCAGGTTTGTTATATTCACTTATGTGCAAGTACTCTTGGGAAAGGTACGAATCCTCCTCTTCTCCCCCAGCAATAGGTTAATTAGTAGGACTTGTATCAGTAACTTATTATTATTATTTCCAAAAATTTCTTAAAATTTAAAAATATTAAATGGCTTTAAATAACCTGCAAAGAGTTGGTGGGTTGTAAAAACAAAGCATCAATCAATTTCTCACAACACTTACCTCTCTTTTTCATCAAATGTTCTCTCTTTCAACTTACCTCTCTCTTTATTTTCTTCCAGTATCTCTCTATCAAAAAAAGGTCTCTCTTTATTTTCTTCCTCTCAACTTACCTCAGTCTTTCTTTTTTCAATCAGTTTCTCCCAACACTTACCTCTCTTTTTCTCCTAGTGTTCTTTCTCTTTCAACTTACCTCTCTCTTTATTTTCTTCCGGTATCTCTCTATCAAAAAAAGGTCTCTCTTTATTTTCTTCCTTTCAACTTACCTGTCTTTCTTTTTTCAATCAGTTTCTCCCAACACTTACCTCTCTTTTTCTCCTAGTGTTCTTTCTCTTTCAACTTACCTCCCTCTTTATTTTCAAAAAAGGTCTCTCTTTATTTTCTTCCTTTCACCTTACCTCAGTCTTTCTTTTTCTTCCAACATTCTCTCATTTTCAATTTATCTCTCTCTTTTTCTTTTAATATTTCTCTCTCCAAATTTATCTCCTTATTTATTTTCTTTTAATATTCTTTCTCTCAAAAAGAACTTAGCTTTCGATTTTCTTCTAATTTCATATTTCAGCCTTCTTTTTCGTTTATTTCAAGTGCTAAATATTGAAATGACACAATTTTGATCTTGTTAAGTCCATTTTCCCAGTATTAGTCATTATTTTTTAAAGAATTTTCCTCCAAAAACAAACCACGAAAAATTAATGAAATGTTTCTCCTTAGATTTTAACATCTTTGCTATTAAGAGATTTGACTGTTTGGAACATTAGTCTCTAAAATAAGATTAGCTTACAAAGGGGGAAAACAAGTTTGGTGCAAGAGTGAAAAATAGGTTGATTTATTTTAAATAAATTGGATACTATGTCTGTAGCATTGTAGTAGATTAGAAAATATAAAAGGAAAAAAGAAATTCTGGAAGGTGAAAATCTAGAATATATATATATACATATATATATATATATATATATATATATATATACACACACACATATCTATCTATCTATCTATCTATATGTGCACATACACATATCATACACACTCCCAAAGAACTAAAAGATAACATTCACTTAACACACACATCCCATTCCCAGCTTCCAGTAAAACTATCAAAATAACCAAGGAGGGAATTCTGAAAGTCAGGAATCTCCCATCCTCTATCCTAAAAACAACTTGAAAGACCAACACTAGGACTGACCAAAATTAACAATAAAAACAGATGAAAACTACAAATAAATTTCACTTTCTTGAGAAACAGTCATTCACTCCTGTAGTTAACTGCTAGCAACAAGCAGGGATTTTTTTTGATGATGATGATGGCCATGTTGGCCGAAACTAATCAAGGAACCTAATTGAAATAATAAAACAAAAAATATTAATATACAACCCAATGTGTCTGAAAATTTTAATTTTTTTAATATTTTTTATTGTTCAAAACACACAGACACACACACACACACACACACACACACACACACACACACACACACACACACATATATATATATATATATATATATATATATAACTGATAACAAAAATATTCTTTCTATATTTTTTACGTTTTTTTATTTAGTTAACATACATGTGGAAGTGGTGCACAATAAAGTTTTGGTCAAATTACTAAGCATTTGCCTACTCTTGTGGCCTTTGTTTTATATTGAATATTCCTTTTTGAACTGGGCTAAATTTCAAATCCATTAGATGTTAATGACCACAGTTTAAGAATTCTATGGTCATGACAGCTGATAAAGATTTTTATTGCTTCTTCTTCAACCTTTTCCCTCATACAGGCCTGTCTCTCACTCTGATCAGACCACACCAACTACAAATGGGGTGATGTATGGCCTAAAACTTTTTACAGTTTGTCTTATTAGTGTGTTAATCAGACTGTACATGCTAGAATATAAGATGAAGAATATTAAATAATAATAATAACTACCATAATACAAACAATTTGAACATCTCAAAAACGCATGCCTAGGCCTGTAACCAACAGACCAGCTGTTTCAAAAATAAAAATGGGGTGTCTATTTCTATAATAATATTTGAAGTAATAACATATATATATATATATATATATAGTCATCCACAGAGAGACTGTTTCACTGCATCACTGCGGCTAGACATCTGACTGCCTCAAGCCAGGATCAAAACCCGACTGATTTGGCATCAGTTGAAGATTTTTCCCCTAAGCTATCAGCTCCCAGCAGAGAGGAAGGTGAATTTTTGCATATTTATTTTTGAATAAACACGCCAGTGATTCAGAGTGCTCACTTCATAGAAGAGCTTTGCATTATCAGCAGTAGCAGTCACTGCTTACAAATTTGCACTTTCCCTCTAAAGTGCTTGACCAAATTTTTTTTGTGTGTATATGTGTGTGTGTATACGCATATATATATATATATATATATATATATATATATATATATATATATATATATATACATACATACATATACATACATATATATATATATATATATATATACATATATACATATATATATATATATATATATATATATATATATATATATCTCCTAATTGTAAAAATATCAGAATGTATGTCAAGTTCCAATATTTGTCAAATCACAACTAAAAGACTGGATATTTACTAATTCTTGCATTGTATCACACAAAGCTATCGAAACCTGTCTCTTAATTCACATTTATGATATACAACAGTTTATTACCAATAATTTCTTATTTCTAACACCTATAATTTGTCAAGGAACATTTAGCACAAATGATGTCTGGTGACTCTCCAAATGATACTGATACCATGAAACTCATTACTATCTGCTGCATTGTTGGGTCATAGATGATGAAACTGGTTTCCCTACCTGGCTTTTCTGCTGAGGAGGGTGATTAGACAACCAGTTGGATTAAAAGCAAGACCTGTCAAAGGGGGATGAAGCTTCTGATATCTTCACCAGCCATCTAGCACAATGGGGTAGATTAGGTTCCGTAGCTATATCTGCAGCCAGTGCAGTGATGACTCATCAGTGTTGAGCTGAGGACCTCCTAGACTGCTGTTTATGATCAGGGTGGAGGGTTTATAGATAGAATCAACAACCACATGTCTGTGAACAAGCTGAGCCTTCTACATGGAGGGCATCGGCTGTGGTTTGAACTGAACAGTGATTGTTTTTGTCAGGTCTACTTGCCCAAGGCATACTATGCATGAATGAATACACTTCTTTAACCCAGATGTGTGGAGGGAATAAGTCTGATATCATGTAACTGATGCTAATGAGGCTGTTAATGTAAATGACATAACAAAATTAATATCAAAGATGTAATATAACATGAAGTTGATATAAAATATATAAGATAAAGTTAATATAAATGATATAATAGAAAGTTAATATCAACTATTTAATATAACAAAGTTAATATCAAAGATGTAATATAAAAGTTAATATCAAAGATGTAATGTAAAAGTTAATAGAAAGTTAATATCAAAGATGTAATATAACAACGTTAAGATAAAAGATATACTATATATAAATTTAATATAAAAATGTGATATAATAAAATGTTAATATGAAAGATATAATAAAGTTAATAGACATAATAGAAAGTTAATATAAAACATATTTGGACTTGTCGTGCTAAACAATTTTTCTCATCAGAATCCATTTTGCACATTTATAAATCTACCATTTGTCCATGCATTGAATATTGCTGCCATATCTGGTCTGGTGTTGATCAATGCTAGAAATCAAATTAAGACAGTTTTGTAACAATAACAAACATCAAAAAGCACTCAAAGTAATGATTTAGTTTGGAGTACCTGAGCACTTTTGGCATTTGTTATATATATATATATATATATATATATATATATATATATATATTTGTCATCCACAGACAGACTGTTTCGCTATTTCACAGCTCATCAGTGTAGCTAGACGTCCGATTGCCTCTAGCTAGGATCGAAACCCGACTGAATTTGCGTCAGTCGGAACTTCTCCCACTAAGCCGTTGGCGCACGGCAGGGATGAAGGTGAATTTTAGCGTGTTTATTTTTAGATTTAGATAAACACACAGTGACTGACAGTGACTCAATTCTGTCGAAGAGTCGTGCAATATTAGCTTAAATAGTCACTGTTTACAAATTCACACCTCAAACCAGAGAGCTATATATATATATATATATATACAGGGTGATTGAAAAGTAATTCCCTATTTTATGTATGAGTGGCCAGCGAGGAGTCTGTGAATCTTTTTCTTTGGGGTTGGTTAAAGCAGCAAGTCTACAATACCAAACCAAGACTTTGGAAGAACTTTAAGGGTCAATACAAGAAGTTATGTCTTCCATACCACAAGAGTTCCTGGTGAAATCAGTTAACATTATTCCTGGGCAGCTTGAGAAGCTGGTAGTGAAATCTAGTGCCCATATGGAATTTTAAATGAAACCTCATGCTAAACACTTTCCTCTCATATCTATTTCTTGTAAAAAATTATGAATATTTTAAAATGGGGTGCTTACTTTTCAATCACATTGTATATGCTATTACAAAAAAATCAGTTGCATTTTATGTTTGATATGCAAATGCACTGTGTTGTGGAATCTTACATAAATATCTGACATCTCTATATACATGAAGATATCTATGTGTATATGAGTTCTCTCAATATACAGTCATATATCTGTATAAACTGGACGAATTTATGAATATATATTTGTGTATGAAAATGTGTTTGTGTGATATGTATATATTCACAGGCTTACATACATTTTATGCATAGACTTAAATCTGTGTGTAATATATATATATATATATATATATATATATATATATATATATATATATACAGGGTGTCCATAAAGTTTGTGTGCACTTTAAAAAATTTATAACTTTATTTGTATTTGCGATAGAAATAATCTGTAAAAAATGTTATAAAGTTTAATGTACCTAGTTTTAAGTATAGCTAAAATAACTAATGTGATTTCAGGCATTACTGTAAATCAGTTGGCAAATGTTTTCCGTGAACTGCAAAATCGTATTACCCTTTGTATTGCTAATGATGGGGGACATGTGGAAACTTAAATAAAATTTCAATAAAACCTTAAAAAATATAGATTTACTTCTTTCTAATCCTTTTTACAAATTATTTCTATCGCAAATACAAATAAAGTTATAAATTTTTTAAAGTGCACAATAACTTTATGGACACCCTGTATATATTTATATATATACACACACACACACAAGTATTTGTAAAAATGGTATCTCTATCAGTTGATCACTATCTAAAATTTCATGTATATGTCAGTACACACACCTCAAGCATCTGACATTACGTGCTGTTGTACTGGCTACAAAAATATATATATATATATATATATATATATATATATATATATATATATATATAGATAGATACATATTTATAACAATGTTTACATTTATATCTCTTCCTCTCCTTACATATAATTCCATCAATAAGAACATTTCTTTAGTCTAAGGAAATCTCTTTAGAGGACAAAATGTGTGACATAGAATTTTTTCCTTTTTGTCACTCAATTACCATATGTGTGTGTGTTTATAAGGACGCATTTAAACATGCAAAACCTACCAAATTCCGCCCGAAACATCCTAGTAGAAAATACAAGTATAATAGTCTTATCTACATGTAAAATAATAATGGAAGCCCTAATAATAAAAAAGCCAAAACTTAAAAACATTAGATATAAACATGGCCAAAATGTGCTGATTGTGTTTGGAAAATAAAACATTCCTATAACTTCACACACATACATTAAAAGCTCACACATTCTGTTAAAAAAAAAAGAAAAAAGTTGTCCTTGATATTGGCTAAAAGAATAGCTGAAAGTACTTGGATATGCTGAACTTTTGCACAGTTTTTTACACTTTGTGCCCAGAAAAGAAAACACTTGTACGAACACAAGAAAAATTAAATAAAAGGCTTAATCACAGTACCTTGTCTGTCGTTTTTAATGAAAACTTTATATATATATATATATATATATATATATATATATATATATATATATATATATATAATTTTCGTTAAAAACGACTGACAAGGTATATATATATATATATGAAATTTTCGTTAAAAACGACTGACAAGGTATATATATATATATATATATATATATATATATATATATATATATACATATACCTTGTCATATATATATATATATATATATATATATACCTTGTCAGTCGTTTTTAACGAAAATTTCATATATATATATAAATGAAAATTTTTTATATATATATATAAAACTTCATGTACTCACAAAAGATAGTTCCCAAATTTTATACTGCAATTAATTTTGTACATGTGTAGGGCTTACTAAAAACAATTTCATTTTTACAAATCTGTCATTTTCAAAACTGGTTCTTCACAGAAATATAATTTCGTACTGTTATTAGTTCTGATGAGAATTTCCTCTCATTTTAACTTTGTAGTTGCTTTTGCTCACAATTTTATTCATACCATCAATATCTCCAGCACATTGAGTATGCAGCAAATATCAGAAATAAGGGATATTAACTCTTAAGTGAACTTTTACTTTATTTCTGATAAAAAAAAATGTAGCTAAAAAATTAAAATGAATGTAAATATGCATCAAATTTAATAATAATAAGGCTTGATAACATTTCACCTCATAAAAATATTAAATAAAAATAATACTTCTATGATTGTGTATGATTTACATTGGCATTTATAGGTTATCGAATTTGCTGTGTTTAAATGTCATATAATACAATTGGAAGTTTTTGAAGTACATAATTGAAGTAACCTACGTAGGGGAGATGAACAGCAACAAAACCCATCATGAGAGAAGCCTGTTTATTAAAAATAAAATACTTGAAGTCATAAAGGCTGGTATTATTATGATTTTTTATTTTTTTTATTTATTTATTTATTTATTAGTAGTAGTATTAGTAGTAGTAGTAGTTAAAATTACTTTAAAGCTTTTATCACAATGATTGGTGAAAGTAGAGATAACTGCTATGGTATTTGCAATTGGCTAATCATGGCACATAGTGTCTTGAAGGCTTTTAGTAGCAGTCAAAACAATAGTTGTTTTACATGTAATATCAACTGTAATAGTCATAAAATTTCTTCCTGTCTTTTTTTTATATCTCTTATGATGATTGTCATTCTTACAATAATTACTTTACTATTCTTTGTCCTTAGTTTCACTGTCTTTCTCATCATCATCTTTTTCTTCTTGTTTTTCTTCTTCTTCACTAAACTGAATTTTACCCCATGGTTATGTGTTCATCTCGTATTATTTTCAACCTTCTCTTTCTTTTGATATTTGCTTTTTTTGCCATTCTATTATTACGAGAAAGTTACACTCTACTTGGACCTTCTTTTGAATCCTCTTGTCTTGTACTTTTGCTATAATAATTATTGGTGTAAGTAAGAAGATATTGTTTCTTCCAACTGGAAAGGACCTGCTTACCTTAAAAATCAGCATTCAAAATCCTCGTTTTTACCTGAGTTTTAACATCAACTTACACCAGTGAGAAATGCACAATTATCTCAGCCACAAGGCAAACCCTATAATAGTTTCATCACTGGAATCAGTATTATTATTTATGTCTATCAGGGTTTCATTTTTTCTTTTACATTTTTTTTTGTTTCTTTTGTTTTTTCATTATTCTTTCATGTTTTCTTTTTCATTCTTTTATGTTTTCTTTCTTTTTGATTTTTCATTTTTCTTTCATGTTTTTTTTCCATTCTTGCATTTTTTCTTTCTTTTTTCTTTTTCTTTCTTTCATGTTTTCTTTTGCTTTCTTTTTGCTTTTTCATTTTTCTTTAATGTTTTATTTTTCATTCATTCAGGTTTTCTTTTTCTTTCTTTTTGATTTCTTTTTACTTTTTCATTCTTTCATGTTTTCTTTTTCTTTCTTTTTACTTTTTCATTTTTCTTTCATGTTTTCTTTTTCATTCTTTCATGTTTTCTTTTTCATTCTTTCATGTTTTATTTTTCTTTCTTTTTGCTTTTTCATTCTTTCTTTTTTGGTTTCTTTTTGGTTTTCTTTTCTTTTTCTTTCATGTTATCTTTTTTTGTTTCATTTCTCTTTGCTTTTTCTTTCATTTTCTTTTTCCTTTTACTTTTAACTTTTTTATTTTTGTTTTTCCTCATATTGTTTTTTTTTCTCTCTAAATCTCTCTTTTCGATTTGATAAATATTAACAACATACTTATCAATTCTTTATCTGCTTGACAACATAAAATAAATTCACTACAAACCAGAAATATAAAAATAGTTCTTTTTTTATTTATACAAAAATTAGTGTTTTACTTACAGTAATAATTACTATTATTTTCATCTATAAAAAAATTGTTTTTATTTATACAAAAATTACTATTTTTATTTAAACTATTACATACTGTTTTTATTTACACTAATAATTTTTTTTTTTTTATTTATATTAATAATTACTCTTCTTAAATATTGATGAAGAAACTGCTTAATGTTCTGTTTCACTTTATTGGAGTATGTTAAAAAACTGACTTTAACAATAAAAAAGACAAGCATGTTTTGAAGTGTTAACACACAGTATAATGGATTTTAGTCTGTGTCAGTTGATGCATTTATAGTTTTTGCCATATATATATATATATATATATGTTTCATTAAAAATGACCAATGAGAATTGTTTTTAAATTTATAAGAAAATACATTAATTAAAAATAACTGCCAAAATGCACATATACACACATATAGATATCTATGTGAATGTATGTATGAATTTATATATAAAAATAAATATAATATATATATATATATGATATTAGTGGTCAATATATATATATATATATATATATATTTCCAAGAGGATAGAATTAATTAGAGCTCAATGTCCAGGACAGAGCAAGAATATAATATAAAAGGCTCAAACACTAATATACCATGGTTATAATGTATTATATTGGAATCGTAATCACAATCCAATTCATCTGACCTACAAATTCCATATATATATATAGATATATATATATATATATATATATATATATGTGTGTGTGTGTGTGTGTTTGTCAATCCGTTTATTATAAAATTTTGTTAAAAATTACAAGGTATTGCAGTTAACTTTTTTGCAACCTTTCAGTCCTTCTACCTTGAGAAGATCTCTTTATACCAAGGAAATATTCTACTTCCCAACAGCAGTGATAAATATGTAAACCTATCCAATCCTAAACTAACAGATGACCAGAAAGAATTCTTAAATCTGGGACCAAATTGCCATCCCCAGCCTAAATATGACCCCCTCACAAAGAAGACTGAAACTGGAATTCTATACCAGTCATTATTCCAACTGGAAACTGATAAAGTCATAAAACTCTATCCAAACCAAAAAGATTTTCTCATGGTAGGACTAAAAAGATACAAAAGGATTTAGCTGCTGTACCTTGTCAGTCATTTTTAAAGAAACTTGTATATATATATATATATATATATATATAATGTGTGTGTGTGTGTGTATGCTGAGAAAAAGCATGTTTGAATATAATTAGATATATGTATACATTTTTGTATAATACATACACACACACACACACACACATATATATATATATATATATACATATATAGCTGATATCCTGTGATGACTGGGTGGAGTGATTGCTGGAGGGTCCATCTATGAAACTCTAGAGTCAGGATGCTGAAGGTAACACCAATCAGTTTATACAAATATATACATATATCTAGTTATAATAATAAATCAAGAAAAAACCATAAAGATCCATTTCCATTTACTCATCAGGGAATATTAGCAATATATATATATATATATATATATATATATATGTGTGTGTGTGCGTATAATATCTGCCTTTTCCTTATATATCAGAATATTGAAAAAGTTCTTGGTTTGACCATGAATGGGATTCCAAATCAAATTCAGATGTTTGGCTAGATTTCATGTAATAGGTTGGGATGAGCTGCCTTGTCATATTAATATCAAAATTCTACTGAACATAAAGTGGGGTATACTTTTTATGTTGTTATTAAGTAATAAACTGATCTCCCCTCAATCTTAATACATACCAAATGATGCTGAAAAGTTGGTGAGTTGATGAAAAAAGGTATTCTAAATAAAATTCTTATGTTTGGTCATTTGATCAGATTTTCGGTTGGGCCAAGTGTTTTTAACCACCTTCCATTTCTACCTTGCAAGATAAGTTCATAGCCTGTCATGTAGTTATCATCTGAATTGTGTAATTCACTGTGTAATTAATGTTCAACATTGAATTAAGTGTATTGACAAGAAAGGAGATTATGTTGAAAAATATTTAGCAGGTAAATTTAAAAAATTTGTTTTTTACTATTATTCACACAAACAAAAATTTGTCAAAAGATCTATAAATTTAAAAACCACTTCCTCTGATTTAATATTTGATACAAATTTGCATAACCACCCGCACCCACACACACATATATTTTTTTCATTTATTTATTTGTTGATTGTAGTTTTTTTTTAAATGTTATGCCCCTTCATCACATAGATAATCATGGCTCTCCGTAGATTCCTTACCATATCTGTGAATGACTTCTTAGGAAAGATACTGTAGTAATTTCCCATGACCTTCACCACAGATTTCACTTCAGAGTTGTTCTTCTCCTAGAGTGGCTGACATCCGTGGCTAGAGATCCTAGTCTACCCTGCTATTTAATCCATAGCTGTGGGTGAAGCGATGGTATCATGCCATTGTCAAGTCAGAGTTTGAATTTTACTAAGAGCATTTTTACTGAATCATTTTATAGCAATGCTGCTTCTGTCCTATAATAGTTGCTGCATTTTCATTAACATTTCATACGGTCTGTGTATCAACTATTATGGGACAGACCAATGTTTTACCACCTCTGTCCCATAATAGTTGGTACATTTACATAAACACTTCATACAGTTAGTGTATTAACTGTTATGGGACATATTTTACTATCTCTGTCCCATAATAGTTTGTACATTTGCATAAACACTTCATACAGTCTGTGTATCAACTATTATGGGACAGAGCAATGATTTACCACCTCTGTCCTATAATAGTTGATACATTTGCATAAACATTTCATACAGTTAGTGTAACAACTGTTATGGGACAGAGCTATATTTTACTACATCCACCCCATACTCCTAGAATGGCTCCCACTCAAGGATCGAGAAAGCTGAGTCTTATCTGCTATTTAACCCATAACTGAAGAAAGACGAAACTGAATCATACTTTTCCAAGATGTAAAATGCAAAAGTAAATGAAACAGACTCAACTGAAATTTGAACTTGGCATGCCACTTCCACTTTCCATGCCAGTAACCATTGTGACACTTTCATATTCAAATATAAATAATTTGTTTCCAATCTCAAAGACAATCAGAAGTTGCTTTTACATAAATGTTGGCCCTCCTCAGTAAAGGAGCCCTTTATGGAAAAAGGATATGACCTGCTATTTAAAATGGGATTCTTGCCTTTCTCAAGGGCTTCGGTGCAAAGTGAACATAACTAACTTGGCTGGGACTTGAACTCTGCTAATTGATTCTACTTTCCACACTGATAACCGTCAGACCACCCATTCAGACTCTAGTATAAACATTTTTCAAATTGTTTTTCGTTTTGTGTCACACATCGGAATATTTACCAGAATGTGTCAGAATAATATCAAAATCTTTTCATATCTACTTAGTTCAGGGTTTCCAAGTAACCAAATTGATTTTTCCACAGAGGTAGACCCTTCCCACTTCAAAGATGAGAGCAAAACAGTCTTCCTTTTATGTATGTGAACTTGGCTGTGTAACTATCCTGTTTATATCTATCTAACGAGTCAGTTCACAAAATGAGCTTATCAGTATATATATATATATATATATATATATATATATATATATATATATCTTATTAAGGTGCCCGTGGTGTACACACACGCAGTTACGGTCATTAAACATGTGTGTGCAATTAATTACTGACCACGTGTATAAAATTGTCTGGCTAATCATAAAAATGTGTCTTTTCTTTCTTTTTCTTTTGTTTTTGAATTACTAGGTACGATTTTTTCTTTACGTTTTTTACTTTACGTGGGTCGGTGGGTGTTTAGATTCTATATCACTGTATCTCCCCCCTCTTCAGAGATTCCCTCTTTTTACTAACTGGTAATTTATCTCAAAGAGTTTATTTTATTGTTAGTTCATGTCATTTTCCTGATAATAGGTCAGTAAAGCACTTTTAAAAAAAGTCCTTTTTTCCGGGGGTAGACGAGAAAGAAAGAAAAGGGAAGAACGGAGTTTTATCTACATTATTCGGTGACTTCAGCGAAAAAAAATGAATGAAAAAGAAAAACATATTGAATAAAAATGAATGATCGGACTAAAAAAAACAAATAACAACAACAACAAAAAAATAAAAATAAAACGTTAAATGCGAGAAGAACGAAAAATAATATACAGGCTGCGGCAGAAATACCGCCCACACAATGGTAAAACATTTAGTGTCTTCATCTAACTGATGTCTTACCATTATGCAGGAGGTATTTCTGCCGCATTCTGTATAAAATGTTTCCATGAATAATATGACAGATGTAATATTTAGTAATTTTTTATTCATTTCTTTTCTAGTGTCATTACTATTATTCTCTTTTTAAGCGTACAGAGGAATTGTCCAAAGCATTTATTGTTCCGAGCGGTTTCATATATATATATATATATATATATATATATATATATATATATATATATATATATATATATATATAACATATACACACACGTAACTATATACACACACGTAACTATATATACACACGTAATTATATATACGTAATTATATGTATACACGTAACTATTATATATATACACGTAACTATATATATATATATATATATATATATATATATATATATACAGAGTGATACACGTAACTATATATACACACGTAATTATATATACGTAATTATATGTATACACGTAACTATTATATATATACACGTAACTATATATATATATATATATATATATACAGAGTGATACACGTAACTATATATACACACGTAATTATATATACGTAATTATATGTATACACGTAACTATTATATATATACACGTAACTATATATATATATATATACACAGTGATACACGTAACTATACATGTAACTCTCTCTCTCTCTATATATATATATATACACGTAATACACGTAACTATACATATATATATATAGACGTAACTATATATTTACACGTAACTCACTCTCTCTCTACGTAACTATACGTAAAAAAATATATATATGTAACTATAGTATATATATATATATATATAAATATATATATATATATATAAATATATATATATATAATATATATATATATATATATACGTAAAACTCTATATATATATATAATATATATATATATATATACGTAAAACTCTTTATACACACACATATATATATATATATATATATATATATACACGTAACTCTATGTAACTATAGTTACGTATGAACTACAAGTAACTACAAAGTACAAATGGGTCTTAGTAATAATAACGGCCTTTCAATATCTTAATTTTTTTTATACCTTTCTCAGTTTTTACAAGTACACAAACTGAGTGAATATTATTATCAATACATTTACCGACCCACCAACGCGTTCATATTTTTGTATAGGTTCGACTTACTTATTCTAAAGAAGGACAAATAAAAATTCGGTCAAACCGTTAAACGCTTCTTGAGTGTTTTTTGATGACACCTGCCCGCAAAAGTACTAAAGGACAAATCATGCATATCGCGGAGATGACCAAATATCGGAGTGGATAGACTGTGTTGTGCCAAGTCTGCCAAATGGTAAAGATCTGCTTGCCTTGAAAGTTCAACATTCGGAATAGTGGCTTTTATTTAGGCTTCGGTGTACACTGGTGGGAAATAGTACGCAACTACCTCCGTCAGCTCGCTACCAAGTCGACCACAACTGTACGTGTACGCGCGTGCCTGCCGTATGCGCGCACACGCGCCTGTCATGCTCAGCCTCCGTGCGCCTGTGCGTGTAAAATACACACACACACACGCTCGCGCGTTTTCCGTATATGTGTACAAGTGGTAATGATTATGTGTATAATATATGTAGTAGATTGGATATTAAGATCTGAAGTTGGGTGGGGGTCGACTGATACACGAGTATCAGTCTCTGTTGTATAACTAACACTTCGATGTCAGCCTTGTTCTAAAGAGTAAATTTTAAAGTTGAAATTGGGTCGTAATGGATAATAGTTTCATGAGGCGCGGATCACGGGAGGTATCCAGGAGCCTTGGGGGGACCTTCACTGCTTGAAGATAGCCCCCAAAAATATCTAAAGAAGTTTTATAAATAAAGAAAACATAAATAATAAATTAAAATTAAAAACAAATTTTAAAAATATAAAATAAGTAAGATGTTTTCCGTTTTTTTTACTTTATAACTTTTTTTAATTTTATTGGCTTCTGTGGTGAATTCCTTTACTATTTCTGTTTTACTTATGTTAAAATAAAAAGCTATAACTCTAATGTAAGTAAAAATACAAACACATAGAGGAAGTCGTTGTGTTTCCTGCCAAGACATTGGTTATCAGTTACACTTTGCATAAATATTTCAGTCAGTTTGAACTGGACTCTGTTCAAAATCCTGCATCCACTCCTGATATTTCTGTGTATGTCGAATTTTAAGATTAATTCATTTTTTACGGTTTATCAACCCTTTGCAGGTTATTTAAAGCCAGAAAATATTTTAGATCGTAAGAATTGTTTTGGAGATAATAATGGTTTAGTGATACAAATCTTGCTAATTAACCCATAGCAGGGGGGAGAAGAGGTGGATTCATATCTTTCCTAAGGGTATTTACCCGTAAGTGAATATATACGAATCCAACAGTAATTGGAACTCGGCTCTCCGATTAACAATTTCGTGCCATTATCCATTACACCACCCGCACATCTAAGGTTATAGCTAGCACCCAGTATTCCCAAGCGGTCACCATTCTAGGTACTGACCAGATTTGATGTTGCTTAAATTCGAACGACAACCTGTATTTCAACGTGATATGGCCGTAAGCCTCTAATTTTAAGGATCTAGTTAAAAGTTATGGGTCGACTTATACATGAATGATAGTTTCGTTCAGTTTTTCATCTGTTCCTGATAAAAACGAC
Source organism: Acanthosepion esculentum (assembly GCA_964036315.1). Taxonomy (NCBI): domain Eukaryota; kingdom Metazoa; phylum Mollusca; class Cephalopoda; order Sepiida; family Sepiidae; genus Acanthosepion; species Acanthosepion esculentum. The sequence continues at coordinate 4,431,039 of OZ038501.1, read as the reverse complement.
AAACAATTTTCTTTTAACTTGATACTTGAAAAATATACACAAGTTTAAAGAAGGGATAAAAAATTGTATTAAATTTTATGCTTTTTTAATAAATCTTTGAATGGAAGACTACAATAAGATTTCTACGTTCTACTATGAATAATAATAATAAGCGTTTTAATTTTTTTTTCTTCCGTTGATACTTCACACTTAACACGTCTTTGTGTTACAGAACCTCTTATTTATGAGAGTTTTATTAAATGTTTTATATGCCCTAAAATATTCTGTTTTGTTAGTCGGATTGACCTTTGGATTCGCGTGAAAAAAAAAAACTTGAGTCACTCTATTATAGACAATATCAGGAAATTAACGATTTCTTGATCAACAATCAAAGATCGATTCTTACATAGGGTTTAGCAATTCTCTGGCCTTCGTAACAGGATGAAGTAACGATTAATTTTATTATTTTCAATCAAGTGAGGATCATCGATTATCAACGTCAGCACTTGCGTAATGTTTGAATGCAACAATTTTTAAAAAGCTGAAATATGCTTTGCACTCAAAGATCAAAACTTTTTCAAAGTATGTGTAAAGATAGAAGGAGAAAAAGGCGGGAAATGTTAATATCATAATAAAACAAAAATTGATTGCAACTAACAAAACTCATCGACCAGAGGATAATGCATTTAAAGCGAACAGAATTTGTAAATATTAAGAAATACAGCGTTAATAATAGCGAATAGATAAATAAAAAGTTCAATAACTATCTGTCTGTTCATCTCTCTCTCTCTCTCTCTGTCTCTCTCTCTCTCTCTCTCTCTATATATATATATAATAACTGGCCACTTGTATTCGAGGATACCCGTCTACTAGGGCGGCTAGTCAATCCCTACTTCAGACGCTCGCTCAGGCACATTTGTGTTTGTTCAACACCCACAGAACCAATCTGTGGTTTATACTGCAACTATGCTGAGCAGACCTTAGTTAGTTTCTTGGAGAGAGCGTGTTACCTATCAATTTGAACAAGGCCAGCACGGTCAAGCCCTCGGCCACGATGACTTGTGCCTTTGTGCTAGCACAGCTATCGACGAGAGTTCCGTCTACTCAAGTTCACTCACAAGGCTTGGGTCAACCCGTGGTGTGTGTGTGTGGGTATATATATATATATGAGAGAGGGAGAGAGATTTAGGAACAGAGGGAGAGAGAGAATTAATACAAATATGAAGTTTGTCACTTAGCTGATTAGTATTACCATCAGTATCCCTACTCCATAGTTTCGTAGACGGACACTCCAGCAGACTTGCCGTCCACTCGTCAGGGGGTATCAGCAATAAATTAAGAAAGGTTCAAGTAACTTATACTAAAAGTCACTTGAACTTTTCTTAATTTATTGAATATTATCACTCTAGTTATCTATTGAGCGCTTTTTGGCAGAAGTTTGGCTAACCTGAAAAATCCATAAAATTCTCATGATTCCACATATTTTTTCAGTTGTATTATTATTATTATTATTATTCTATACAGAGAGATAGTGCGGATATGTTAACACTGCATGGTGGCTTGATTTCTATGCCCACACTCTCTCTATCTATATACTGCATATCCTCGATATTGCCCCCACCCCCCGCATAAAAATGAATTCTTGTTTTCCTTCTTCTAGACTGATTGTCATCCAGTCCTAGGGAACGTAGTCTTCCCTACCATTTAATCGCTCTCTCTCTCTCTCTCTCTCTCTATATATATATATATATATATATATATATATATATATATATAGAGAGAGAGAGAGAGAGAGAGATTTGCTAAACTTAGCTTAGGTGTGACACAAGGCAGAAATTAGGGAGCACTCAATGGGGACCGAACTCATTCGTAATTGATCTAGCGAGACAAGCTTGCTAGCGATTACACCACGTCGATGTGTATTTAGCGATTTATTAGGCGTAGCTTAGTTGTGGCATAAGACCGAAAGTATGAGGCACCTAGTGAGGATTGAAGTCACTATTCACGAACAACGATAATGACAGGTAGATGCATATGAGAGGGGTGCTGAAATGTTATTTGGCCAACCCGCTTAGTAAAATCAGTACTCTGATATTTAGTCATTGAAATACTGATTTGGGGAATTAGAACATACTATGCTTATCTCACTTTCTGTACCATAACCACCAAGCCACACACACGCACACACACACACACACACACACACACAC
>OZ038501.1:4411350-4423850 GCA_964036315.1 Acanthosepion esculentum | reverse complement strand
TATTTTAAGTAATAAAATCCGTCGGATTAATAAACAGAATACATTACTTCTTGAGAATATATATATATATATATATATATATATATATATATATATATATATATATATATATATATATATATATATATATTAACTGGACTTTCAAAAGTCAGACTTTTGACAGGAAATTGATTTAAATTTGGATATAAAAAATCTATATACTGTTTCTATCATGTAAAACATTTCAAACGAAAAAGACTAATTCTTTAGTAATTAGTTACTATATTACTAAATAAATCAAATAAATGTTGTTCAAGCAAACAACGTATACAACTTTTAATGAATGCTTGTACACGGTCAGAGGTGAATAAACCTACTTACGTAATACTATCCGGTCTGTTGGAATTAAGTGTGTGTGTGTGTGTGTACGGGCAAAAAAAAATAAAACTATTTGTAACAATCAGTGTTCGCTCTCTACGTCTCTCACTGTCTTTCTTTCTTTCCTCACTCACGCGCAAATACAGTTCTTCCAAAGTAATGTCATCATCTACTGAAACCAAACAGAAGAACCTAAAACTTTGGTCATTCCTTAGACAATAGTCACAGAGAATTGTTTAGTTTCTCTGTCTATTGCTTTCGGGAACAGGTAATACATACACACACTTATTAACAAAAATGAAAACTTTTACGACATACTGAAACACATGCCCACTTACACACATGTACGTATTGTAGATAATTAGACAGACAGATAATGTGTGCGTATGAAAAGCCAACCAGCCGCATACGAGGTTGGTGGAGAGAACAAGTTAAAATTCTACAAACATTCACAACTCTTCGCTTATGACTATGACGTATGGATACGGACATCAGTCTACAAATATCATGGGGAAGAAGAAGGAAAGAAACATAGAATGAGGGAGAGAGAGAGGGGGAGTTCTGAGTAGATTGGTCGTGCTTAAATGTATTGTTGTTCCTTTTTCATTTATATATTTTTCAGCATTTCCTTCCTTTTTTCCCTTGTCATTTCTTGACATTCACCATTTCTATCGCATGCACTTTCGTAGGTTGACAAACAAGACATGCCGATAAATGGAGTGCACATACATCCAGACAATTACACATGCAAACACAGCAGAAGCCCTATCGATTTCTATCTATCTATCTATCCCAGGCTTTTCATATCTATCTATCTATATATCTATCTCAATTTGCCCGTATCTATCTATCTATATATCTATCTCAATTTGCCCGTATCTGTCTTTAGTTAGTATCTATGAGTTTACACACACACACACAGGCTTTTCATATCTATCTATCTATCTATCTCAATTTGCCCGTATCTGTCTTTAGTTAGTATATATAAGTTCACACACACACACACACACACACACACACACACACACACACACACACAGAGGCTTTTCATATCTATCTATCTATCTATCTATCTATCTATCTATATCTATCTCAATTTGCCCGTATCTGTCTTTAGTATCTATGAGTTTACACACACACACACACACAGGCTTTTCATATCTATCTATCTCAATTTGCCCATATCTGCCTAGTATCTATGAGTTTACACCCCCGATAATATATATATATATATATATATAGGGTTGATAAAAAATTCTCAGCTCGATCACGGTGGGATTAAAACATGATATTTGTCCAAATTTTGAGAAGCGGGTTGCATCGACACTTTTTCAGTCGCACCCCCTCCCGTGTGTGCGTGTCAGTGTCCGTAAATTGTATATTTGGCAGCAATCCTTCTTTTATACACGTTTCATCCAATACGACGAACCAGGAATATTTTGTGTGGTTTTTAGTAACTTTTTGTAGTGTCCTCACAATTTTTCTTTTTTTTCCTTTTCTTTCTTTTTCTTTACTTTTTTTTTAATGCAAAGACATAAGCATGTAATAAATAAAATAAAAAAATGTTATTCAAAGAAACGATTCAGCGTGTTTCCATTTCGTTGGCACCGGTCTGATTAAAGAATTAAAAAAGGATTCCTGTATCTTGAGAATGACCAGAATTATGGTTGAAAGTGGTTGATCTCCATTCTCAGACATTCAGATAATATCCACACACATCGAAACGAAATGCAAAAACACCAAACAAAAAAGTTAACTAAAAAGAAATAAAATCCTTGTCTGTTATTCTCAGCCTTCGCAATGTTTCCCTATCCCCCCCCCACATATTTAGAATAGAAGACACGTATACGTATATAAGAAAATATATAATAAAAAATACTAATCAAAATACCTTGTCAGTCTTGTTCAACGAAACATATATTAAAGAGGGATTGCTGCCCAAATACAAAACTTTATATATATATATATATATATATATATATATATATATATATATATATATATATATATAACACTTCTTAAAAGAGTGCTCAATACAGTGTAGAGCAGTTAGTATTTATTCAAAATTAACCTGTTTATGTTATAATTTTGAATAAATACTATATATATATATACATATACATATATATATATATATATATATATATATATATATATATAAATTATTTCAGATAGAGTGTCTAAAGGAACAAAATGAATAAAGAAGCAGAAAAACAATTCTTAGCCCACGCGTTTCGTCCTCTGAGTGACTTTCTTCACAAAGTCCCTCGGGACGAAACGCATCGGCTAAAATAGTTTTCCTCTTATCTATCTATCTATCTATCTAGAGAAAATGTTATATATATTTTATATCAGAACAATATTAGGAAAATTAATGACAAAATGGGAAAAAAGATTTCTTGTGACGCGTTTTAATATATATATATATATATATATATATATATATATATATATATATAATTTTTTATATATTAAAAAAAAAACAATTATAATATTATGCTCTACTGTTGTATCGAGCACTGTTTTAAAAAAAAAATGCTAAGAGCTGAATTATAAATCTCATTGTTCTTTCCTATTATATATATATACAGTGTAACCCGGATATAAGAGAGTTGTCGGGACCGGAGAAGAATTATCTTATATCCGGGTTTCTCATATATCCGGGTTTGGTCTATTTTGTTTAGGTTAACACAGGCTCTAATTTGGGACCAGGGAAAATCTCTCTCATATCCGGGTTTCTCTTATATCCGGGTGTCTTATAACCGAGTTACACTGTATATATAATGTGCGTGTAGATACATACTTGTTTGCTTATAGTAGATACATGCGAAATTCGGAATAAAAAAAACAAACTTCCATATACAGCTATAAACAACATATACATTGAACCACATATGAAAAGATGCTTTTCTTAATCGTACATGCATATATGCATTGTAGACGAAATAAACACTGTTTAAAAAACGGAGCGTCTACTCAAATCCACTAGCCTTTGTAGTGTATATACCCATTATATCTACACATTTCTATACGTATATACAAGCACACTCATCTTCACATGTGACGCTTCCTCATACATGTTTACACGCATACACATGTCTCACCACCGAGGCAAAAGTGTTATCTAGAATTCTTATCCTTATTAAGGCGGAACAGCTAGAAATATGTCCTTAACTGAAAACATCAAAATATCTGAACCCACTTCCAGATTTCGTTCATTATGTCGATTATATGTGTTACGACGTCTCAGTGACCCAATATAGGCATGAACTCAGCCTTGCCTTATGACAGATGCTATTCGTGTCTTCATTTTCTTGAAAACGCTCGCTTTTGATATGCAATGCGAACGAGGAAGAGAGAGAGAGAGAGAGAAATATGAAGAAAATATAGTTTTTTAACTAAGGTATTGAGGAATCAGAGAGCCAAGTTCAAATTCCAGTCAAGTTCATTACATGCTAATACTCTTGAAAAAGGTATGAATCTAACTTTACTGTAAACCAGGACAGACTGGGTTCTATAGCCTTGGTTGGCGACTAGCCTCGAAGAAAAACTCTGAATTCAAACCAGCCTGTAGATGGTGGGACTTCATCCTGCCCAGGAAATACCAGCTCTATTTTGAGGTGCCCATATATATATATATATATATATATATTCAATATTATCGGTCCTGACCTGTCGTCTCAGCTTCAGTCACTTTCCCGCCACTGAAACGCCGCTTCTGTATGCCATTTCAGTAAATACTTTCATGGTAATTGTTTAGATGAGCTCTTCGCTATGGTGCATAGACTCTTTGAATTTAAGCGCAGTACGAGATTGGCAGCAAGGTCTCATCAATTTACAGTTGTAAGTTCTACGCTAACAGTTTCTTTTCTCGCATTTCTTGCTTGTGGAACACTCTTCCAGCTCCATGCTTTCCGACCGACTTTGATCTTCAAAAATTTAAATGCAATGTCAATCGTTATCTACTGTCTTTCTGATCACTCTTATATTGTTCTTGTTCCATAATAAGGTTTCTGTTTTTTAATTCTTTCACACACAGTAACCCCTTGTGTCATAGTGGCTTTACTGCCTTGCATGGGATGGATTTGATTATGAGGAATATACAAAATATCTTACATTGATTGCACAACTCTGAGTTTCATGCCGAAGCAATTATCAAATGCGGGTATTTTTATTTTGGGTTTAAATACCGCTGTTATTTAACACTGAGGACATTTTTTTCTTACACTATAGAGTATTTATATGTATTTGTATACGATCGATCGCTCATGCATCTACCTATATCTACCCATTCTGTTTATATATATATATATATATATATATATATATATATATATATATATATATATATATATAAAGAGAGAGAGAGAGAGAGAGAGAGAGAGAGAGAGAGAGGGAGAATAATCCGATGCACTAATAAACCTTCGTTTCTTAAAGAAAGACTAAAAAAGGTCTTATAGTTGAAAATGAGTGATTTTACTCACTGCATGCGTTTTACCAAGAAAGCCTTTTTAAGCAAATATTACTTTACTTGTGAAGTGATTATTATTGAAGTTGTTTGTTTCTTTTTTTTTTTTACTTTTCGATCATATGAATTTATTGACGAAGAACCGTGCGAGAAAAGTCGATTTTTCAAAGACCAGTTCTTTTCGAAACGAGACGAACACACAGACACAACGTTCCTTCTATTTCTCTTCTTGCTCAAGGTGGCTAGAAAACAGAAAGAAGCCAAGACTGGATGTACGAACACACGTACATACAGTCACACACGCATTGTGTACACGCCATTGCCTACCCACCAACACGCACTGTGTGTGTGTGTGTATCCGGTTTGTTTTTACTTGTCCTTATTATCTGTTTACACCAGCGTGTATATACGTTTATGAAAACTTTTAACTTAGATGTCTGCTTTCAGTTTCATTGTCCATCGTATTCGCTTTTTTTTCTTTCTATCTCTAGCTAGATAGATTGGTAGATCGGTTCGGCTGTTGATACATAACTCAATCTCTTATAGATATATTTGAACAGGCTGATAGAAAGATGTGGTCAGGCTGACATCTATCTATCTATCTATCTATCTATCTATCTATCTATCTATCTATCTATCTATCATATATATATTATATATGTATATAGACATCTATCTATCTATCTATCTATCTATCTATCTATCTATCTATCTGTAATGTATCAATAGACTGACATCTATCTATCTATCTATCTATCTATCTATCTATATATATATATTTATATACAGATAGATAGATGTCAGTCTATATATATATATATATAGACTGACATCTATCTGTATATAAATATATATAGAGAGAGACTGATATCTATCTATCTATCTATCTATCTATATGTATATAAATATAAAAATATGTATAGACTGACATCTATCTATCTATCTATCTAAATATATATAGATATATGTATGTATGTAATTTTTATATATATGCGCGAGTACTTATTGGAAAGCGCTTACCTTAATATCAGTGATAGAGCTAACACATTTAGTTGCATTGATGTGAGTTTGTGACCCTTAGTTTCACGCCCTTTCGATCGTCAGACAATCTGACGTGAAACCCTGGGTCACAAACTCACACCAATGCAACTTATATATATATATATATATATATATATATATATATATAGAGAGAGAGAGAGAGAGAGATATGAATAGGCTTAGATAGGTATGAACATTGATAGATATAAGCAGTGGTAGACTGGTAGATTGATATGAACAATGATGTGGGGGGGGGGGGGTTAATATATACAGTGGTAGATAGATACATATAAACAGGCTGAAATAGATGTGAACAGGTTGAGGCATATATCTTTGGTTAGAATGTGTATGTGCTTATCTCTGAATAATTACACGAGTTTGTGTGCGCGCGTGTGTGTGTGTGTTCCTATGTAATCGGCTTGTTCATATCTCGACACATATCCTGTGAAGTCATGCTTTAGAGTGCGCGTCTATCTCATCATCAGTGTTTATTAAATGGCCATAAAATTTTACCAACACCTGATATGAACTCACTGATATGAGACGAACAGACAGAAGTGAACACACACGGAGAAAGAGAGAGAGAGAGAGAGAGAGAGAGAGGGGTGACTAATATAAATATATGAATAGACTGAGAGAGATGTTGAGATTTGTGATGAAGATATATTTTTCTACATACAGACACACACACACACACATATATATATATATAATTATTTATTCGAATATGTTATAAAATCACTACAAAATAGCCATTTTCTTTCAACACTTCTGATGTCTTATCAAGTGATGGTGTTGAATATAGACTAAAGAGTATATATATATATATATATATATATATATATATATATATATACTCAAAGCTATCTAGATAGAATGATGAGTAGAGTTCGCGAGATAGGTAAAGCTAAATTAGAGACTTACGTAGATATGAAAAATGATAGAGATATAAAGAGATGATAGAGAGGTTGATAATATAGACATATGAAGAGATGATAGAGAAAGATGAAGAGGTGATATATATAGATATAAATATAAAGAATAGAGATGATATAGATAGATAGATAGATAATGAACAGACTGAGATAGATAGATAGATAGATAATGAACAGACTGAGATAGATAGATAGATAGATAGATAATGAACAGACTGAGATAGATAGATAGATAATGAACAGACTGAGATAGATAGATAGATAGATAGATAATGAACAGACTGAGATAGATAGATAGATAGATAATGAACAGACTGAGATAGATAGATAGATAGATAATGAACAGACTGAGATAGATAGATAGATAGATAGATAATGAACAGACTGAGATAGATAGATAATGAACAGACTGAGATAGATAGATAATGAACAGACTGAGATAGATAGATAATGAACAGACTGAGATAGATAGATAATGAACAGACTGAGATAGATAGATAATGAACAGACTGAGATAGATAGATAATGAACAGACTGAGATAGATAGATAGATTATAAAGTTCTCATGTATTTCTACTCCCGTCCATCGAAATATCCGACGATTATAAATCGCCATTATGCAATTTTCATTATTGTTAGGCGCATTCTTTTTGTTTTCCTGAATATAAGGATTTTTATTAGCCGTCTTCATTTCTTTTTTAATTTAAGTAGAACGAGAAATTCCAGCTTTTAAGTTACGAAAGTCATGTCTTCCATTTAATTCAACAGCGTGTCTGCAACAGACACCGGGAGCACAATGACACTATTAGATAGAGTAAGTTCTCAGCGACAAGAACACATAGTCACTACCGTTGGTTATGCATTTTCGTCAACAATCTACAAAAAAATCTTCATTTCGTGAGTTGACAACTGTACGGAATGTGGCTTGTCGCGCAAATTGCTGTTGTTATTACTGAAACTGTGCTCACATTCACTGTTTGGTTTCCGTAAGCTTTTGGCAAGGTCGATGAATGTCAATGAACGTAATTTTTTCAGCATGAAGGAATTCAGTGACATACCTCTGTTTCTGGCACACGCTCATGTCAGACGAAATTTTGACAGACTGTTAAGGGGAAAAAAACGGGATATTGGTGAAGGTTCATCCTCTACTGCCATAAGCTAAAATCTACCCCTAATGCTGTGGGAATTATGATAAAACAGTCTGCATTAGTTTATAGGAAAACTCATTGTGTATATATTTTATACCGTGTCTTTTTTTCCCTCTTTCTCGCAGTCCCCGACTTTCTTTGTTTCGCCTTCATTCTCTCTCTTTTTGCTTTCACTAATTCGTTCACCTTCTCTTTTTCGTTTTTCTTTCATTCGTTTTCAATTTCCCATTTAATTTTTTCTCCTTTCTTTCTTTCTTTCACCTGCTTGCACTTTCCTCCCCCTTTCTAAAATCTTATCCATTACTTTCACCTTGTTACATTCACTTTCCTTCCCTTTTCTAAAATCTTATCTATTATATATTTTTACTTATAGTTTAAACTTTTTCTATAACCATTCTTGTTCTCTCTACCCCTGTCTCTCTCTCTCTCTCTCTCTCTCTCTCTCTCTCTCTCTCTATATATATATATATATATATATATATATATAAAATAACGATAATAATGCAACCTTTTTAATTCAACGTATATCAAAGTGAACATAATTTCGGCCAATAAAGTGTTCGATAGTTGTCTCGAGTAATAATTATTGAGTCGAAAATAATAAAGTTCACAATAGTTATTCCGAGTTTCGTGACATCTCACTGGTCAGGATTTGGGATGAGAATGCTTGTATATTGATTACAGAATGTCGATGTTATTATTTTATAAACACTCATTTATAGACGCTAACCGTCAAATCCAAACTTTTTCTATACTGCAAGACTGACAATATAAGAAAACAAAAAATGAAATTCTAAAGTTAGTTTATACAAATAAGCTTTTATTTTATTCTTCGATACTTTTTCCTTTTCCCCCTTTTTTCCTTTAATCTTTTCCCAATACGTTTTTGTCACTTTCTTTCGACATGTCACATACACGCGCAAATGTGTTTGTATCATTTAGCATTTTAACAAATGTGTTCAAACATACATACACACACACACGAGAAGGAAAACACTCATCGGACATTTTTACGTCATAAAATTATTCACCCGCACAGTTACACATTTAGTTTTATGAACAACACACAAACAATAATATTGATAGCCACTAGCCGTGTATTTTGTCAAAATTCACGTTTTCTTTCTTTCTTTCTTTCTTTGAATGATTGCTTATTTATTAATTCTCCTGAATATCACAAATTTAAAATACGTAAATTACATGTGTATATAATGGCGCGTAAATATATCCGCAAACTTTCACACATAGGTTTCGATTCAAAGCAGAATGACATTTTTTTCGTGTGGATACTTTTTCAACATCTAAAGTTCTGACATAATTTCCGGCTGACTCTTTCTTTCATCCTGTTTTTCTTGGTCAACAGCATAGATTTCTTTCTTTCTTTCTTTCTTTCTTACCTACCTACCTACCTACCTACCTTGTTTTCTTTCTTTCTTTCTTACCTACCTTGTTTTATTTAAAACAAATAGACTTTTCCATAGGGTTTTTGGGTGTCTTTTTATTTATTTATTTATTTATTACCGGATTATCATTTTACTTTTTTTCCCCATTTTTGGTTGGCTAAACCCTGGAGGTTGTCTCAAATAATCTTAAATAATTATTCTCTAGAATGTTTCTAAGAAAATTAGGCTATGAGATAAACCGTAATACACTTAATAATTAATTTTCGTTAAAAATGATATTTTTAACCTAAATTGACAATACAGAAGATTTTTTTTCTTTTTATTATCCTACTTACGTATATTTCTGATAAAGAAAACTCTAAAAGTACTTTGTGTGTGTGTGTGTGTGTGTGTGAGAGAGAGTGAGTGAGTGAGTGTGTGTGTGTCTCTGTGAATTATGATATGTTATTTTTCTCTTTTCTCTTTTATTTCTTCTTTTTTCCTATACCTAAAATTAGAGATAAGCAATTTTGGCTGTTGATAGCTTCCGACTGGATTTGAAACCGAATTGTCGAGCTTAATGGATGTTGATGAAAGTATTATTAGTATTGCAATAATAATAATAGTCGTCGTCGTTTTCTTCTACTACTACTACCACGTGTTTGTACGTTCAAGATTTTCTGGTGCCATTCCATTTCAAATTATTAGTTACGATGACTGAGAAGTGAATTTTGTCGGATTCGAACCGTAGCACCGAATTTCGGGCTCCATCCTTCCTTTGTAATATGCATGTGTTCCTCATATGAGCCCCGTGCCTGTGAGCATAATGTGTACAGTATGTATGAGTATATTGATGTGTTGCGTGCATGTGTGTAACAGTGTGTAATGTTTGTGTACGCGTCTGTGTTGACGTGTATTTATGTACACGTGTATATATTGATACGTAATATGCGTGTGTGTTGATGGGCAGTGTTTGCATTTTCGTCTATAATTGGTGTTTAGTGCGTTAATTTGTGTGCATTTATGTACATTAATGTGTAGTGTATGCATTTACTTATATTGAGAGTGTGTGTGTGTGCATATTGGTAATGTATGTGTATATCTACCGTTCGTGTATTTTGTTTAGTGTGTGTGCATCTGCGCGTATTATATATTGATGTGTATATACACGTGTATATCTGTCGATGTCTAATGTAGGTATCGATGTGTAGTGTGCGTGTGTATATATTGACTGGTAGCGTGTGCGCTCGTGTGCTGATGCGTAGTGTGTACTTTAAGTAATGTGCGTGTGTATTTAATGTGTGTGCGTCTCTGTGTGTGAAATCCAACGCACACGTTATTTTTTTAAAAACAAAACAAAACGTAATAAACTTCCCCGAACGAACCATATCTTTTTCGGAATTGTATCAATGTGTGTCATTAAGAAAAGAATTAACAAACTGTGTTGTGTAATTTGATACACCGTGTAGACAGCCATATACACATGTTGGAGAGCGAGGGACAACGATTGGTGGCGGGGGGGGGGTCAGGGAAAGAAGAAAAAATTACCAACGGAGTTACAACTTCGTATGGATTCTCTACACTGTATATTCTACAGACACGCATACTGCACATAAACCTTGTAATAATCTCTACTACATCAATACACATACGACAAATCCATATCCACGCACATAAACATTTCAGATGCACACATCGCTTGTCAACATATAGACACATACACACATCAACATACATGCATATACACTCCACATCAGCCTACGCACACACACACACATTATTACAGATCAACATAAACGCACAATAAACATCAGTTAAAAAAGGCACTCACATATGCACAATAACCGTATCACACGCACTCACATATACACCACACACTAGACACATACACACTCACAATGCGCATCAACAATCAACAATAAGACACGTTATAGATCAACATACACGCATCTACACACACTATGCATTACATACAAACTTAGCACTCCCGCACAATCCATATGTGTGCGGTGATATTATCAACACACACATGCGCACACATACACTATACCTCAACATGCTTACACACACACACACATACTAAGCATCAATACAAGCATTCACAGTACACATCAACACACATTTTTTACACTACAGATCAATATACATGCGCTTACACATACTACGCATTAATATAAAAGCACACCTGCACAATCCATATCAACATACATATGCTCACACATACACTACCTCAACAATAACATGTTTAACACACTCACTACACATCAGCATACACGCACGCACGAACGCGAGCGCATTTTCGCCCTATTTTCAGTTTCGCATTTTTTTTCCCGCTTTTAAACACGCTGTTGTCACTTGGCCGTCTTAACGGGTCATGTTATATATCCTGTAAATAAATAAATACTGGCCTTGTGCCGGATTTGTTATATATGACAAAAGAGACAGCTTCCTTTCACATGGCACTAAAAATATCTATGTAGAATAAAAATACAAAATATATGTTTTGCAAATGTGTTTTTATGTAAACAAACATCTACACGTGGTCCTTACTCGTGTTTCGGGTTCAGGCTGACATGTTTTTATTATTATTATTATTAATATTATTATTATTATTATTATTTATTTTAGCTTTCTTTTTTGTCCCACGTTGCGAAATTTAGTTGACAAATACACTTTGCCCATTCCTGGCAACCACAAACTCCTCCTCTCATTTCTGTGTTCCATCCTTCTCATTCAAACTTCTTACCCACCACCACCACCAAAAGACGGCTTGTGGGTCGTGGCCTTTGTCGTAAAAGAGGTGTGTTTTGAAACAGGCCATACCGGTATATTAAACATGGTTGGTGTGAGTATGAGATCATGTGTGGCCATGTAGTGTTGCTATGCGTGGGTAGTAGAGGTTTTAATTTTTTTTTTTTTTTTTGAAAGTTGCTTATTTATGGGAAAGTTAAAATTTTAGCCTATGAGCAGGTATATAGTTTTGGATAAGTATGAGTTCATTATTGAATTTATTTACTTGTAAAATCTTCATTAGCTAAAGTGTGTATACACGGACAGTGTCGGCATTCAAGGGTCAAAGTGCCCTGTGTATAACAACGTCATTAAATTTTTGTGTATGATTATTTTGTATCGGATCCACTTTTAACCTGACAATAACTTGCACAGAACA
>OZ038501.1:4403850-4406350 GCA_964036315.1 Acanthosepion esculentum | reverse complement strand
ATCGAAAAATTCTATGTAATGTTTTCTCCTTCAAAAGGTCTTTATCAGAGCAAAATAATGTTCTTATTTATGGAATCATATATATATATATATTGCATGCATGCATGCATGCGTGTGTGTGTGTGTGTATATATATATATATATATATATATATATATATATATATATATATATATATATGTGTGTGTGTGTGCATGTGTGTGTTTATATATATATATAAGTACACTGAGGTCAACACCATGCAGTGATACTTTGTTTCATGCTTTAACACAATCTTCAGGCCATTTATCATATTTTTATCATTATATATGTGTGTGTATATATATATATATATATATATATATATATATATATATATATATAAACAATTTTTATTAAAGTCCACATTTGCAATTTCAGAATATGTATGGAGAGAAAAAGAGTAGGAGACACATATATAAATATACAGATACATTATATATATATATATATAAAACAATATATATATGAACAAAATCACTTGCTGCATAATTATAACTGATGTTTTTGTTTATATTCCCCCCCCACCACCACCACCTCATATATATATAATTCTATCTGTTAGTATACTAATCATTTGAAATATATGTTATGGAGCATTTTTTCCATTTTGACATTCAATTACCCACCATATATAATTTAGTCTGCAAATAACATACATATATATATATATATATATATATATATATATATATATATATATATATATATATATAGTAATAAAACTCATTTATCGCCACCTGATGAGATGTGATGATATGCATTGAAACCTAAATGCATTTATGTAGCTCGTTTTCATATGTTTGAATGTAATATCATATAATAAAGTATATATATATATATATATATATATATATATATATATATATATATATATATATATATGTGAACACACCTGTATATTGCTATTATTTTATATAATATATAGCTGTAAATTTTGTTAAAGATCAGCCAGTTAGCTCATGGAAAATGTTACAAGTGCAGCTAATCTACTTTCATTTTCATTGTGACATAAAATTACTTCTCATTACCTCATAAGCCAAATATTATTTTTACACACACACATAGTTTTTTAAAATTCGCTTTATGGCTATGATGAGATTGACAATTACTTTTCAACTGATACTTAATGTTTTAGACGATTTAAGATCAAAAGAATAAAAGATATTCTCTTGTGTATTTTTTTTTCAAAATCATTTTCAATGAAATCTAATGAAACAAAAACATTTTTGTAATATACCATGTTGACATAAAACATTAAAATCCCACGTGTTTTCTTTCTTTCCTTTCCTTTTTTTTCTAATTCTCTATCGACTTAAAATAAGTTTTTTTTTATCTGGGTATCCCTTTAATTATCATTCTTAGGTACTCTGCCTGGTTATTTTCTGTTTGATAGGCTACACCGAATTTTCATTTGAGGACAGACAAAGAATCATTTAACTGCTCTTCATTAAAATAGATGAGGTCAGGTTCTCAGCCTAACCAAAAAGCCTTTCTCAGAGAAAATCTAATGTTTCATCACTTGTACGACTTTTGGGAAATGGAGTGATGTGAGAACATTTCAATACCAACACCTATTTATATATATATATATATATATATATATATATATATATATATATGTGTGTGTGTGTGTATATGTGTATATATATATATGTGTGTGTGTATATGTGTATATATATATATGTGTGTGTGTGTGTGTATATATATATGTATGTGTATATATATATATATATATATATATGTGTATGTGTATTTATGTATGTGTATATGCATATATATATATGTGTGTGTGTGTGTGTATATGTATATATATATATATATAAGGATGAATATTTTTAACAAATGTAATTTTTAAAAGTGCTCAATATTTAGAATAGAATAAAGCATAAATAATTTTTAAAAATTGAAAAACTTACTTACTTTTAAATTAAAAAAAATAAAACATTTTAACCCCTGAGGAGTGGACATGGGCTATGAAACTGTGTAGTCAGGATAAAATAATTAAAAAAATGGATATTAATTTACAGTAAGTAAATTTTTCAATTTTAAATAATTATACATATACATATATATATATATATATATATATATATATATATATATATATATATATATATATATATAAAACATTACATTGAATTTTTCAGTTTTGTCATTAAATTACCTACCATTCACCTGATAAACAGAGTTGACATATTTTATGGATGCATGCTAGAGTAATGGATAGTGGCTCTGATTGAGGAATTGGAGAGCTGAGTTCAAAATCCAGTCAAGTTCATTACATTCACTTACATACTAATACCTTTTGGAAAGGTATAAATCCATCTCTTCTCCCACCAGCCAAATACAGAGAACTGAAGTCCAGTATGCCACAAGGTCCCCAAATGCCCTCTCCACAAGTTTTGAATGCAGTCTTTTTTTATTTATAGCCGGACAGACTGAGTCCTATAACCTTCGATGGCAACCGGTCTAGGGAAAT
>OZ038501.1:4338850-4398850 GCA_964036315.1 Acanthosepion esculentum | reverse complement strand
ATATATATATATTTGTGTATGTGTCAAATGCAGCCAGATATTTATTTTAAATTGGTCTTTTACAAGAATTATAAATAAACTTTTAAGAAAGTTACAATCACAGTCATCACAAGCCTTTTAGCATAACTATCAATTTCAGGATGTGAAGCTTAATTGTTGTCTGATTGTATGAATGGTAATTGATTTTTGTTGTTAATCTGTTTATTGTTTATTGTGCATATATATATATATATATATATACTGTTGTATGGATATGTGTTTGTGATCTTGGGTTTCATGCTTTTGTGATCATTAAACAAATAACCATGAAACAATATGTTAGCTCTATAACTGATATTGAGTGCTTTCCACTAAGTACTGCACATACAATAACAAAATTATATATATATATTATGCATGCATGCATGCATGCATGCGTTTGTGAGTGTGTGTGTATATATATATATATATATATATATATATATATATATATATATATATATATATATATAAGTACACTGAGGTCAACACCACACAGTGATAGTTTGTTTCATGCTTGAACACAATCTTCAGGCCATTTATCATATTTTTATCATTATATATATACATATATATACATATATATATATATATATATGCAAACAATTTTTATTAAATTCCAGATTTATATATATATGTGTGTGTATATATATATATACACATACATATACATACATATATATATATATATATATATATATATATATATATGGGTTTCATTGAATTCAATTTTATTAAAGACTACAGACAGGGCTTGTTTTGATAATTTGTTTTAGGATTTTCTCTTGTATTCTTTTCAAGGTAACAGATGTTTGATTCCAGCATACATGTTTGCCATTTCTACCAGTGGCCTTACATCTATCATAAGCACTATCCCCTCACATAAAGAGCAACATGTCAAAACATGCATTAAATTTATATAAATGTAAACACCAATCACCATCATATACAAACTCAACTCATCAAAAAAGTTTCTTGAATTTAAAACTATAACATAATACCTTCTTGAAAATGACTGATAATAGTAGAAATGGCTTGAATATATATTTTTACATATACTTGCACAACTGCCATATATATATATATATATATATATATATATATATATATACACTGATAGAATGTACTAATAGATAGATATGAAAAGTCTAAGATAGATATGCTAAAAACAAGCTAAAAACTTAAAATATAAACTGAGGGATAAATAACAAAGAGAGCAGAGTTTAAATATAATAATATTATTAATTAATATATGTATATATATATATATATGTATATATATATATATATATATATATATATATATATATGAGAGAGAGAGATTTTGGTGTATTTTGGTTGCAAGATGTTAAATTCAACAGACAATGTCTGTTTATTTAATTTTTATAATATTTTTCCAATTTTTGAAAGAGATATTGTACATCATGATTAAAATTATGTTTATGTGTTTTTCTTGTTTTGTTTAAGTACTTTTAACTATCTCAGTCATTATCAAGTAGGATAGACAATATTCTCTCACTAAATCTATACAGGCAAAGATAATTTTACACATACCTGAACCAAAGAAATAAGAAAAAAATACATGAACTTTGGGTAGTTTAGTCATAATTTAAATCTCAATATACAACATATCATTTGTAAAATGAAAAAATGTAATCAAAATTAAAAATTTTCAGTTGAATTAGAAAATAAACTTGTTTGGATATATATATATATATATATATATATATATATATAATTTATTAATGGTAAATTGTATCAGAAGATCAGAGATATGGAACACTGATTAAAGATTGATTTCACTACACTGTTGTAATGGGTTACTAGATTAGCTTGTTTATTGTAACTTTAGTCAAGGTCTAAGCTAAAATATCAGGGAATTTGATCATGGAAAACAATTTAAAAGAATTTGAATTAGTTACTTTAGCACTCATTCAATAACTCCAATTGTTTTTTTAAAATTAGTTTTGCACTCACCATTCTCTGACATTTTGCATAATACCTTACACATACATAACCATCTCTCTCTCTTTACATATATATATATATATATATATATATATATATATATATATATATATAAGTATTTCAGATTTATCCCTATGCTTTATGTTTCAAAATTCTCATTAGCAGAGCTTGATTTGTATTTATATCTATAGTGTTTTACTTCCAGAGATTCTCTTTAAACAATTTTGATTGAATAAAATAGTCAGGTGAGTTTTTTATTGTACGTGTTTCTTCAGTCTTTTATTACCAGAGCTATTATCATTTCCTTATCAAGAACTGTCGAAAGTTATAATACTTTGCATTGATAGAATTTATCTTCTTTTACATGGTGAAGACTTACAAATAATATAAGTAATAAAATATATATATGTTACATTTCTGAGAATATTACTTGACAAAATATGTTTAAAAATTCAGCACAGGAATAATTTTATAGAATAAATGTGAAGCTCAGAATGGGTAGTTAAAGTGTATTAAATATAGATAATACATGTATCAGGGTATGGATTTATTGTCTCCTGTTTCAGCAAAGTAATGATGTAAAAAGATATATTATTATATATTTCTGACAGATAAAATTTTTTATTTTGTGTAATATATATATATATATATATATATATATATATATATTGCTTTCTTTGGAGGAACAATATAATGTTTTATTTTGATGAGTCTTGTAAAATAATTAAGTGAGCCAGTTTTAGAATTCTTAGAGTCCTTTGAAAATCTTGCTTCCACCTGGAATTAAAAATTGGTAGCAAGAAAGAAAACCAGGAATAATTCAAAATTATGTGGAGGCTTATATTGGAACATACATACATACATACATACACACACACATATATATATATATATATATGATAAAATAAAAGAATAAATAGGTGTACATAAATTTAACATATTTCACTTTTATTAAAGCTTTCGCAAAGATTGAGAGAAAATTTTCTCTCAATTCCTAAAGAAGTATTAATAAAAGTGAAATGTTAGATTTATATACATTTCGTATTTGTTCATTTATTTTATCATCATGTTGGATTCTGATCCATATTTGATCTGTATTTGATCTTTAACTCTCACACACACACACACACACACACACACACTCTTATATATAATCACATATGCATACACACACACACACACATACATATATAGATATATAATTAGAAGTAATATAACTTTACAATACTTATCAGAAGTTGACTTGGAGTTTCGTGATTTCTCACTTGTCAGGACTTTAGATAAAAATATTTGTATCAGTTACAGAATGTATATTTTATTATTTTATAAATGCTTATTTATATATGCTGTGAAATTTGAAATTCTCCTGCCAGTCTTGTGTGCTCTCTATATAAATATAATATTAAAACCAACTATATGAAAATATAGGTAATATATAGGTAATATTACTAAAAATATTATTTTAGTTATGTTATTTTGTGTGTGTGTATGTGTATATATATATATATATATATATATATATATATATTGTGATTGTATACCTCTTCGATGTATATAGTTTCTGTATATTGTTGCAAAAACAATTGTGATATTTATATTAATTCGGTTAATTCATTTCAAATAAAATGTGGTATCATTTATGCATTCTGGAAGACTTACTCCCTTCAAACAATTATTTATAGAATCATCCAAAAATATCATTATATATTAATTACATTGTCAAAAAATGTTTTTTTTGTTTATTTATTCAGATAGATATTGTTACATATTAAGATAAACTATAAATAAATAAATATATATATATATATATATATATATATATATATATATATATATATATATATATATAGTTTATCTTAATATGTAACATATATATATATATATATATATATATATATATATTTATATTTTTTTTGTCATCCACAGACAGACTGTTTCGCTGTTTCACAGCTCATCAGTGTGGCTAGACGTCCGGTTGCCTCTAGCTAGGATTGAAATCTCACAATTTCTTAACTTTAAAATAAATGATAACATACTGTTTATTTTCCTAGACAATTGTGAGATTTTCCAACAAATTTTTTAATGTATATTTAAAATTATTTATTGAAGGAGCTCCATACTTTAAATATATATATAAATAAAATATATATATACATATATATATATATATAATATATATATTTTTATATATAGATATGAATAGTGGATTTTTAAATATAAATATAATATATATGTAAATACAGTGTAACCCGGATATAAGAGACCCGGATATAAGAGAGATTTTCTCTGGTCCCAAATTAGAGCCTGTGTTAATTTATATATAATAGACCAAACCCGGATATAAGAGACTTCTTCTCCGGTCCCGACAACTCTTATATCCAGGTTACACTGTAAAATAATTCATATCTACAAATATATATTGGAATTTTTCCTGAATTTATAGTTTAATTACCCGAATGTATATGATTAAATATATTGTTTTATTTTTGGATGGAAATCATTCCCCAACAAAGTGAAATGTTCATTAAATTGATAGTTAAAATCTTTAATTAGTTAATTATTTTTGAAATGGTATTTCAAAATATATTCATTTTTATACAAAAATGAAAACTTATTGTAATTTGTTCTACACAATTCAGTTTTAGAAAAACACAAGTCTATTTTTCAATTCTAAAAAAATACAAAATTATCTCACTTAACTGAGTTTTCACATTCTTCTTCACCTTTTATATTTTGTTTGGATATTTAATATCATTTAACTTATGGCTAAAAGGGGTGAATCCAAGAGTTTGAGCAGGATAAATTCCAAATGAAAAAACGTTCAATTAAATTTTAATTGTAGATTTTTGGTACTAGAATTGTTAAAAGTGTAAATGAGAAAATAAATTAATCAAATAAACTTATCACAGAAACTAATAAATATAAGATTTTATGAAATAAAACAGAAAACATCTTATGTTAGAAGAAAAAACAACAGAAATTTTAGATCATGTCTTTAATCTATAATTACTTATAAATCATAATTTGCCCAACAAGAAGGGTATAGAGATTCCCTAGAACTGTACCTATAAATAAATAAATATATATATATATATATATATATATAATTATTTATTTAAATATTATAACATAAATATGTTATAAAATCACTACAAAATAGCCATTTTGTTTCAACCCTTCTGGTGTCTTATCAAGTGATGATGTTGAATGTAGAATAATATATATATATATATATATATATATATATATATATATATATATATAATTTGTGTGACTTTGTTTAGTAGCCTGTACATTTAGTTTTTGCAACATGTAAAATTTCATTAATTCTGAAGTTATTACTTATGCAATTATATAGAATATTATTATGTAATTATAATTACTTATGCAATTATATTTACATTATTGGGAATATTGTCAGGAAAAATAAATTTGTTCAGTGAAAATAATGACAATCATTTTTTCAGAACTTGGCAAATTTTTTATAAAAAATACTATCAGGTTTACATTTATTCTAATATGCCTACATACTTCATTAATGGAAAAGAAACTATAATCATATAACCAAATTGGTATTAATATAAATTATTAAACCTTGATTTCTTAAAACATTAAAACTTAAAATATTTTTATTTCAGTTCAAATAATAAAAATCAGTTTATAAATAAAACATTTACTTAAGAAGTAATGTGGTATATTGAAAATTAGTGGTGTTTTAAAATAGGTTATGAAAACTTGCAAATTTTATATTTAGTTTTGAATAATTAGATATGGACGACAGAAATGATAAACTTTAATCCATAAATGAAAATTCTTTTTAAAGAAATAACAAAGAACTTCATTTTGTAATGTTCAAAGTTTATTTAAAATTATTATTATTTTTTTAATAATTTAAAATATTTATCTAATTCTTGTTTTGTAATATACACATGAAAATATCTATGAGAAATAAGTCTTAGTCATTTAAACAAGATGTCTGACTTTTTCAGTGAGACTACAAAAAAAATCCCTTCTGGTTCTTTGTTATAAATACTACTATTCCCTCAGTCTTCAGTGGAATAGTAGCAGAAAAAAAAAACCCCTAAATCCTTTTTATTATAAGGAACAGAGATAAAACTCATCATCCATTTCATTACATTTGAAAGAAAATGTACTATTCATTGAAAAATCTCATGCCTTAAATTATTGTACTTACATAATAGGCGTCAGAAGTTAGAATTTGTTTCTGAGGGGTTTTTAGTTCATAGTCAGTTTTTAGTACATTTCCTTGTCTGTGAAGGTAGCAGTCTTAAAATCTTTGTAGAGATGTCTTTTCCAATCATCACACACACAGACACACACATTCTCTTCATCCCCACTCTCATCATTTTAAAATTTTCAATTTAAAATATTCTTAAGGATTTTTTAAAAAAATAAAATTTTCACTGATTCTTTCCCTCTTTTTAAAATTTTAAAACCATTTCAAACTACATAGATGTAAGTAAACTTTTGTTTGGGATTAAGACTGGTTTTAAGGGCCAGACTTTTTATTAGAATCAACTGATTTAAAGCTAAACCATTTCTTTTCTTTAAAATAAAATGAAGGAGTTCTCAAAACAACATGGCAGAAAATCTCATTTTAAATTTCAAAATTTTTTTTATTTATTTTTTAAAATTTTAATGACACAAGCAAGCTGACCGTTGGTGGAAGATTTCAAGACCTCTGTTTTGTGATATTTTTTCAACGTATATTTTACACTAAATTTTTTTTCAAATGTACAGCATATGGAAAATATTGTAGATAGAGTATTTTTAAGTAAGTACACAGGTTTTTATTTCATTTGAAATTTTAAAATTCTTTAATGCATTGAAGTAAAAAATTCTGCTCAAGGTGTTGTTTACAGACAGATATTTTGTCAATGAAAAAATTGTGGATAAACATTGAATGTATTTTAAGAATTTAAAAACAATTTTAAGAGTTTTAAAAACAAAATGTAAAAGGTTATTTACTTAATTTTATATTGCCAGGTATTAGATAAATAAATGGATATTCTCACAGTTAGAAAAATTAATTTCTTTACATTTTTTGCAATCTTATTCACTTTTATTTAAATGGTTAATGTTATTATTTTAAGATGAAGATATTTGCTGTTAAATAGCGTGGCCTTATTTTATGTGAATTTACAATTATTTCTTGAAAATCTAAATCTTTTAATTCACATACAAATATCATTCAAGTCAATTTTACAAAAGAAAAATTGTTGGAGTCAGTACTCAGCAGCAAATTTGCATACAAATTACTAAGAAACTATTTTATAACTTTTGATATGTATCTTAAAATTTTAACAAACTAACAACTTATTGAAAGGTACCTACATTTAATTCAATAAAATGTTTTATATTTCAACTTGTCTTTCCTTTTGTCATTTTATTTATCATAAATTGAAAAATACTTTATATATGCACACACACACACATATATACATATATATATATATATATATACACACACACACACACACACACACACACACATATACATATATATATATATATATATATATAATTACTAAAACCTTATTTTTAGTAGGTATGAATCTTCGAGTTGCTATCCTTGTTTTTTATTTTCTTAAACAGTGAAATATTGGTAACAACTAGCCTAAGTTTTACTGTTGAAGAAAACAAAATACAGTCATAGCAAATGAATCCCATGTAACTACTAAAAAGTAATGTTTATAGTAATAATATGTCTGATAAAAAAATCCAATTAAAAGTTATATATATATATATATAAACAAACAAACAATATAAAAGTGTCTCTTTAGAGATAAATATTAAGGAGTACCACACACACACACACACACACACACACACACATATATCTCTCTCTCTCACTATACATACATACATACATACATACATATATATATATATATATATATATATATATATATATATATATGTGTGTGTGTGTGTGTATATATTGATGTAATAGGAAAGAACAGATTAATGATCCAAAGTTCTTTAGTATTTATGTTTTTATTTTTTAAAAACAGTGCTCAATACAGAAAAAGAGCATAAATATATATGTATGTATATATATGTGTGTGTGTGTATGTATATTTTAAAGTGGTTATTTTACAGATAATAAACATGATATATATATATATATATAAATAACATTATATATGTAAAACAACAGTGTATATACATACATACATATATATATATATATAACAGTATATGTACAACAACAGTATATATATATATATATATTTTTGTCATCCACAGACAGACTGTTTCTATATATAGACAGACTATATATAAAACATTAACAAAGATTGTTTTTTTGCAAATAAATAAAATGGTTCACCAGTAAATTTCTAGAAGATAAGGCTAAGTCAAGCATAAATGATTTCTGTAAATAAATTCAAGTTTGGATTCAAGTCCACTGACCTGACAAGTGGATACCATGTCAGATAAACTCAGCTGGGACATGTGAATTAAACTTTTTCATTTCATTTTCTTTGTTTTTATATATATATATATACTTTAATAATAATGATAATATCTTGACAAACATATACCCCCATACTTCCATGACTGGCAATTACATAATCTTTAAAGAGGTCTTATTCCTTTTTTGTCTCAGCATTGTGTAGCTTTTTTACGTTTCATTTTGAACTCTCTAAACTTTGCAATGTTAACGTTTTTATATATATATATATACACATATATATATTATGAAGTGGACAAAGTCTGACAATTATTTTTTCAGACATTTTTTATGTTTATACATTCTTTTTATAAATGCTCTGTTTATAATAAACAGTATTAACAACATTTACAGGCTTGAATGTCCAAGAAATTTTCATAGAAAATATGTGTACTCCAACAGGAATCGAACCTGTATCCTATACGGAACCATCATATAGCCTCATGTGCTTTTACCGATTGAGCCACAGAGGAGCATTTCGGTTAGCAAGGTTGATTTTAAAATTAATATTAATTAAAATTTAATAAAAAATGTCTTAAAAATAATTGTCGGACTTTGTCCATTTCATCATATATATATATATATATATATATATATATATATATATATATATATATATATATATATATATATATGTTCTATTTAAAGTAGGAAATTTAATTTATCTTTCCCAGACAATTGGCATTAAATATAATTTTTTATTGACTCAAAAGACTATAAAACCTTTTTAAAAGTTTTTAAATAATCTAAAATATTATTTCTATATATTAATCATTACCAATTCCTTTCTCCACATTATGCACTGGAAATAAAGTCTCCAGTTTATTTCCATGGATACAGTGATACACTTTTGCTTTGTAAGAGCTTTTCATGACAAATGCAATTTTATTTCCGTTTGTCACAAGGCATAAAAAAAGTATAGGTTGTTAGTGGGAAGGTGCATCCTCTATTACCATACTATAAACATCATAAAATGGAAGAGATTGATTTCGGATGAGAATTCATGTATAAAGTCGACATATATTTTTTAATACTTTTTTTGACAAATAATTATATCAAAATAATTATATAGCAAAAAATATTATTATGACTTTTGCTGAAATGTTTCTATGTGAACAGATTTAAATATTTTTAATCTTTAATCCTCATCAATCAATTAAATCATAAATCTGGATAATATCTTTGTATTTACAGTTACATTTACTTATTTTCATAATTCTTAACATATTACTTATCAGTTGTATGCTTGCCTTTCATGAAATGTAGATTCGTATTTCTTAAAAACCTTCCGAACTATTTTTTTCTCTTTTTTTTTTCTTGTACTTAATGAAAAGATTGTTTAGGGTTAAATAAAATTCCTTCATCCCCAAAATACTTCAAAGTCATGAAAACAAACACGTAAATGTAAGATAAATCAGTTGTTGCTTAGAATAAACAATTACTCGTGAGGTAAATTTGAATTTTTTCACTCTCTTTTAAAATCTCAAAAAATATTTCCTGAAAGTTTTATCTTTCTACCTATCTGTCAGTCACTATCATTTTGTACTTATCTATCTATCTATCTAAAACTTTTCATATCTGTCTATTTATCTATGTTAGCTTGTTCATATCTGTATACTTCTGTTCACACTTAGTAAAATTGTTACCTATCTTTCTAACTCTCTCAGAGTTTTTTGTATCTATATATCTATTTTTTGTGCATGAATGTGTTCATGTCTACATACAATAATCTACTAGAAATATGTGTGAAAAAATGTTTCACTATTTTTGTTAACATCTATCTATCTATCGCTGGTATCTGTCGCCCTATCTCTGTTCATTCCTATCTATCTGTGATAAGATAAAATAATGATAATAGTAATGCCACATATTGATATACATAAAATTATATAATTTATATAATTCAATGTATATCGAGGTAAACATAATTTCTACCAATAAATTACTTGATAATTAACTTGAACAATATTTATTGAATGTGAAGTAATATAAGTTTCACAGTCTGATAAACATTGTCAACTTAAATTACTACTGAATCAATATCTCTCTCTCTCTCTCTCTCTCTCTCTATATATATATATATATATATATATATATATATATATATATATATATAATAACAGAGTTAAAATTTATACTAATAATAAATATGCATTTTATTCCTCACTGTTTATACAAGTTTCATGCACATGGAGATCATCAGGTGCAGATTGAAAACTGACATATATATACATCATAAGCAGAGATGCTCAACTCTGAATAAATATCTATGTACAAATATTATGCACATGCATATCTATATAATATTTAATACAATAATAAATGTTTCTAGTCTTTTACTCTTCTGCTACTGTTTCATGAACTTATACAGTCCTCAGGTGGCAAATGAAAGAACAATGTATGTGTGTATGTATATACATATACATACATATATCTCTCCATGTACTTAGCAAAACTCCTACATGTGTATCTATCTATCTATCATTATTTGTATCTCTTTATCTATTTGTGTGTGTATACACATGTATCTGTCTACATGCAATAATCTGCTAGAAATATGTCTGAAAGAATTTTACTTACTTCCCCTTTTGCTAAATGCATTGTCTTTGATTTAATAATGTGACTATTTCATATCTATTCTCTTATTTCACATGTAGATAAACAAGGACCATTAAAATTTATTTATTATTGATATGAGTTAATTTGATGAGTGCTTACTTTTTTAAGTTGACAGATTTATTTCTATAAACTGTGGTCGAATGGAGGTCACTAAGTCAGTTTTCAGACATGTAGTTATTTGTTGAATTTATATATGAAATTTTCTTGTATAATGTTCAATCTGTGTGATTAATATTCACGACTGAATTAAGTGCATTGACAAGGTTGATATAATGTTGATAAATAAACATTTGTTTCATCATTAGGCTACAGATTCATTGTGTGTGTATATATATATATAATTATCCAATAATCTCTATATATATATATATATATATATATATATATATATATATATATATAATTATCTAATAATTATAATTATATAATTTCTATCATATATATATATATATATATATATATATATATATATATATATATATATAAAGTCAAAAGGAAAACTTATCTTAGCTGACGTGTTTCGTTCTTTGAGGTTCTTTACCAAGGCAAATGTGATAAAGTCCTTCAGAGGATGAAAGATGACGGTTAAGATAAGTTTTCCATTTGTTTTACCGATATACACTTCCTGAAATTTTTATACACGTATATATATTATGAATTGCGTACCGATCAACTGTGAAAATGTGTAACTAAAGAATAGCATATACTAAAGTTAAATTATTTTTTTTTTTCATCATTTGTACATATAAAATGGATATAAATCAATAGAGACTGAGTGATCGATGCAAAGTCTTTATTTTCAGTGAACATAAATTTTAAGAGTGTGGGTGTGGGGAAATAATCCTTTTGCAAACTAAACTTAGAATAATGTATTTACTGATGTCTCTATTTCACTCTTTCTTCCTTTCTGACTCTCTTGTATATTTAAACTCGGGGGTGCTGAAAAGTTTTTGGTCTAACCAAAAAAGTAAGTCTAAAATATATTTGTTCATTTCAGTCAGATTTTAGGAAGTATAAAGGGCTGAGGATTTTTCAGCACTCCCTTGTCATATTAATATAAAATTCTACAGTTCATGAAGTGTGGGATCAGTTTTATATAGTTATTTAGTAATAAAATGACGCCTCACCCTGAATTACTACATGCCAAAGCTGCTGAAAAGTTCTTAGCTTGAACGATAATCCTTTCAAAAAAGATGAATTGGCTAGATGTAACCGTAAATTCTGTGCTAACAGTTTCTGTTATCCGGCTTCTTGCTTTCCAGTCAAGTTTGAATGCAATGTCAATCATTATCTACTGTCTTGCTGATTACTTTTCTATATTTTCTAATTCTTTCACATCCTGTAACCCCTTGTGTGTTAGTGGCTTTAGTGCCTTGCATAGAGTGAATTTGATTTTAAAAGAAATAGAATTGATGTTTGGTAATTTTGCCAAATTTTATGAAGCTGGTTGGGCCAAGAACTTTTCAGAACAACCTCATATATTTGTACATTCACTTTTTATTTATGTTTTTTATGAGTAAAAAAATATGTAATTAGTAATATTAATTTTTCTTATTCTACTCTATTTATGAAGTTATTTCATTATTATATTTTGTGATGTTATAGATGTCATCATTTTGTAAATTATTGAAATCTGCCATTTTTTTTTTAAAGATTATTTTTGATAAAATTGGCACTGTGACCAGAAATAATAACTTTTTACAAAAATATTTCTTACATATCACTAGATATTAAACACTCCAAATCACGAATATCTTTAAAAAAATTTTTTATTAAATCTTATAAAAGTTAACAAGGTGGGTTCAGTTTGCTATGGAAATTCATTGTAAATTGACCCCCCCCTTATTCAATGTAAAGCAAATATATTCACATGACATGTTTTCTTATAATGTAATATAATAAATTTCTTTTTTGGTTGAAATTCATAATCACGAGTGCATGAGCAGTAGTAATATATGGAAAAAGATCTATGGATTATGAATTTCAAAGTTTTTAAAAATTTGTTTACATTTTAAGAAATAATGTGTTATGAGCATATTTTGTTTTGCTTTCCATAGTGGGGAACAATTTACATCAAATTTACATAGAAAACTGGACCCTTTATTAACTTTCATAAAATTTAATAAAATCTTTTTTTTTTTCATATTTATAATCTGGAGTGCTTATAATCTATGAAAATATGAAAAAACAACTTGAAAAATAAATATTATAACTGGTCACAGTGTCTCTTGTACAACTTCACCATATATTTTAAAATAAGTAAAAAAAGAAATATTCTAAAATTACTCTTATGAAAATAACATTATTATTGTGATATCATTTGTTTTATGCTTTAATATTCTATTATTTCTAGAATCTTATCAAAGGCATCCTATGACATGAATTAGATTTTACTAGTATATAAAGGTACTACCTGCAGAAAGTAGGAATTTGAAGGAGTGGGTGTTTATTCATAAATAATAAAGAATACAAATATCTGTTCTGGGATTAAAATCATTCTTTGGTGCCACACATGGAAACCAAAGTTTTCTACACTTTGTGGGTTCTATCCAAATTGAACAATACAAAAGAATTCTATTTGATAAAGATTTGAAAAGATTTTTCAATTTAACAAATTAAAATTTCAGCAAATTGGAAAAATAATCAAAATTCTTGTAAGCATAATACATTTGGATTGGAAAGATGTGCCTTCATTTTCAATACAGACGATCCCACATGCTCAGTCTACTTCACAGGTTTCTTTTAATTATCTTCAGGTAAAATTGTAAGGTTTGCCATTTTACAAGATACTATTTGAATTTCTCAATTCCTTTGTCTTACTATACACACCTTTTGTTGTCTTTTATTAACATAACAATTTTGACCAGTCAGCTTTCTGCCTATTCAGAGGTGACATAATACACCTGTTTTCTCATATAGGAATCTAAATTCAGTTTTCATGGTTTGCAAGTACTTGAAATTCAAAACACAAATGCTGAAAGTTAAAAAGTAGGGAAAAAGAGAGGATAATTGTTCTTTCTTTGTTTAATCTTAGAAGAAAAGTGATTATCTCAAAAAGAAAAAAAGAGCACAAATCCAAATATCTTTTATAATAACAGAATAGAATTTCATGAAACTCATTAGAATATTGTAATAAAGTTACAGCAATAATATCCCCAAATATTATTCTTTGTGACAGCTTATCAGCAGAAAGAATAAAAATATAAAAAAAAAATGATTTGAGTCATTAACTTTGCTCAGAAAAACAAAGAAATATATACTATTGACTCATGTATTACCCATCAAAAATGTTTGGATCAGTATAAAATCTGTGAAAATACATACATATACATACATACATACATACATACATATATAATACAAATATATATATATATAGGGTTAATACAAATATAATATATATATTCATACAAATATTATATATATATATATATATATATATATATATATATATATTTATATATATATATATATATAAGTAATAGTTTTGTCACTTAGCTGATTGATGTTACTCCACAGTTTTGTAGGCAGACCTGTCTACCCACTCTTCAGGGGGTAACAGCAATTTACTGCTTATATTTTTTGATTTTATATATATATATATATATATATATATATATATATAAGATTAATACAAATATAAAATTTGTCAATTAGCTGATTGATGTTATATTCAGCATCCCTACTCCACAATTTTGTGGATGAACATTTTTGTAATTATTTGATCCAATCTGATGGACTGATGGTCGAATTTACCTTGATAAAATACACAAGAGGATGAAACGCATTGGGAAAAATAGTTTATTCGTTTTGTCTTTATTCATATTGTCTTTTTACAGATATATTTTTTATTTTTATCTGAAGTTTTACACACACACACAAACACACACATATATATATTTAGGGAGAGAGAGAGCGATAATTCTTGTATCAGATCTCTTCCCCCACCTCTCTCTCTTTTTTTTTCTCTCTCTCTCTCTATATATATATAGGGAGAGTGAGCAATAAATATGGTTTCATATATATTTGTATGTGTATATATCTATCTATCTATCTATATATATATATATATATATATATATATATATATGAGAGAAAAAGAGAAAATTTATTGTATCAAAAATGTAAAAGTTCAAGATATTTATCGAGAACCCATTTAAAGTTTCACAATGTTTTGTTTGTTTAAAATCAACAGGAATAATTGCATTAATTATTACAGAATGTATGTTTTATAAATGCTTATTTTATAACTAACTAAATATTTCAATGAAAACTTCCACAGTCAACCAATAATTCCGTAACTATGGGAATAACTGAAAAACTAGGTATATGCTCTAGAAATTTTTTAGCACTTTTTTGACAAAATT
The DNA here is from genome assembly GCA_964036315.1 of Acanthosepion esculentum. Classification (NCBI taxonomy): domain Eukaryota; kingdom Metazoa; phylum Mollusca; class Cephalopoda; order Sepiida; family Sepiidae; genus Acanthosepion; species Acanthosepion esculentum. The sequence continues at coordinate 4,383,403 of OZ038501.1, read as the reverse complement.
CTATTCACTTTGACATAAATTATATAATTTTCTTTATATCAATAGGCTTTATTATAATTGTAATATGTATGTATATGTAGATATGTAAAATAAGTTAATTTTATTTATAATGTGATTTAAAATTTTTATTTATAATTTGGTGTTATTTCGTATTACGGTAAATGTTATATTTACTGTGAACACATACATGAGGAGACATGGTCAAAAGCACACCAAGCATAAAGGTGGCTCTCCCAGTATAAAGGAGAAGCAGTTTCAAACTCTGCTGAAAAATACATTTTCTTCATTATGAATTTCATATACCCTGTCTAGTAGATGTCATTTTGATGGGATGTCTGCTCATGCATATATCCACTAAATATGACATTTATATTAATAATATATATATATATATATATATATATATATATATATATATATATATATATATATATATATATATATATATATATATGTATGTATGTATGTGTATATATATATATATATATTTTCCTTTCATACAAGTTTTGTTTGACAAGGTCAGTCTATCCAAATTATTTAATTTCTGAATTAGTTGATTAGTTGTTTTATATAATTGGTAAACTTTCAAAAGTTCATTTTTGTTTTTTCTCCCATTTACTTCAAATGTTGCTACAATCGTTTTCAAGGATTTTTTGTTTGTTTATGTAACTGTTTTTGGCTAATTCTAGTTTTTTCTTTGTTTGCTGGAACTAATTTTGAGTCACTCAAGTCATTTACAACAGTCAAATAGAAATTTTTAAAAAATTCTTTATTTTATATATACTTCAATATATGAGACTGATATGATATGATATATATATATATATATATATATATATATATAGGCAAAATGGACATCAACTAATTCGGAAACTAAATAATTTGGATAGACTGACCTTGTCAAACAAAACTTGTATGAAAGGAAAATAAATAAATAAATATATATATACATATATATATATTATTAATATAAATGGAGTATGATTCCACAGTACGTAACATTTAATTTAAAAGAGGTCTCAATACATAATATAGCTAAATATTATTTACTTTTGGACATTAAAACATGTTAAAATCGCTACACAATTACAATTATGTTTCAACACCATAAATGTGTCTCTTCAGGTGATGTTAAACTACTGGCAGTGAAAGATTAATTTAATTTTAAATTATATATATATATATATATATATATATATATATATACTTGACGCAATTGCATGTCTAGTCACACTGATGAGCTGTGGTACAGCAAAACAGCCTGTCTGTGGATGACTATATATACAGTAATAGAAATCTGGATGAGGTCAACTAGGTTAAGTATCTACATCCATAGGATGTCATTCCTATATCTTCAGTGTTTCCCAGTGTAAAATTGCTAGTTATCCCTCTTTTATATATATATATATATATATAATTTTGAGATATACTATATTTATTGGTTAAAGTGCTCACTATCTGGGATAGTGTGTCTGTAAATATCATTGCAATATTTAAAAGATTACTTTCAAGCATGAAACAGTCTGTCAATATGGTGATATAGATATGTATATATAAAATAAATCAAAGAAATGAAATATATAGAGACAATTTTTAACGCTTTAAAACTCTTTTCAAAACTTCAAAAATAAAATTCTCTTCAAAAATTTTTCCCCGATTTTATGAAAAGAAAGGATTTCCTTTTCTCAGATTTTGTCCTCAATATATATGAAAGGATGCTGAAAATTTCTTGGCTCCACCCACACCCAGAAATCAGTATTTAATGACCAAACATCAGAAGATTGATTTTGGGATAGTGGGATGACTGGAGAAGTTTTCAGTACCTCACTATATATGGGCTAGTCTACATATGTCTATTTAGTTTAATTTGCTACCCCCAAATTCCAAGATGGATAGCAACCATGATCCTCACACAATATGGACTTTTATTGCCACCATTTATGAGCTGTACTCTTGTTCACAAAGAGTCTGCTTTGAAGGGGAGGGTAGGAACTATGTTATTATAGACCTTTAGTCCTTTAAGTAGATATCTTATATATTGACAAACATAACAATCACCCACACTTTATACATGTGTGTGATTTTTTAATTAATAAATGTGTGTGTGAGATAGAAATACACAAATGCACAGACTCACATGTGCATTTGTTTACATATTCATCACACACACACACACACATATATATATAATCTGAATTAAGATGTAAAATTTTTGTTAACTTGCTACTTTAGTTTCACCAGTTTGGTTCATCAGACAGTAAGTTTCTTGGAACAATTTTGCTTTACAAACCAGCTCATGTATATCTTTATCATGAAAGACCTTAAGAATGACAAACCATACACACACACACACACTCATATATATATATATATATATATATATATATATAGGCAATCTTAAGGTATTTCATATATATATATATATAGTCATGGTGGAGTAATGGATGGTGGATCAGATTGAGGAATCGGAGAGTTGAGTTAGAATTGCAGTTGAATCTGCTACATTCACTTATGTACCAATATCCTTGGGGAAGGTATGAATCTTCTTCTTCGTCCCCCTGTTATGGGTAAATAACAGGACAGACTGGGTTCTATAGCCTTGGATGGCAACTGGTCTAGGAGAAGGAAAACTCTGAATTCAAAACCCGTGGAGGGTCGTTTGGGGACCTTGTTTCACACAGTGCACCATATCTCTGTATTCGACCCTTCAAAAAGTGTGGTTGGTTCTGCGCAAAACCTTCACCACTATAATCAAATCATATGTGCAGGTTGTCTGGCTGTCGGTTTGTAGGAACTGAGTGGCCTAACCCTCATACATTGTGAAAAAGGGTCCTCTCCTGCAACTCTTCTGGACCGTTTCCTTGTTTAAGTTCATGAGTGATGCTATAATCCTTGTTTTCACTTCATCTTTGGTGTTACAAGGAGTTTTGTTGGTCTCTCACTCAACTTCATGCAACACATAATAATGAAGGGGGTTGCAGTCTGGGGAGTTAGGTGGTCACATGTAAGGGGTGATATGGTCACAGAAATTGTCTGACAACCATGACTGGGTTCACCTTCTTGTGTGGCATGGTGCAGAGTCATGATGCCAGACATAGGGTCTTCCAGCAGCCACCCTCTTGACACAGAGCAGCACTACCTCCTCAAGGCACTTGACATAGGCCTCGGTATTGAGTCTGAGGCCCTGTGAGAAAATGAATGGAGTCAGAACATTGCCACCACTAATGATCATACCAATCTACATGATATTGACTGGATATTTGGTTTTCATCACTCTCAGTATATCTTTTGGGCACACAACAAGCCAACGGTTGTTCTGAAATGTTTATATTGGAGCTTTCAGCACGAATGCCAAGCAGTACAGCATGCCATTTACAAAATTCTGGTTGAGTGAATTGTGTTATGGTGTTGTTTTTGTCACAGACGGTGCCTAACTGACCCTACTATAATATGCAATTGAGAAAATCAAAAACAACATGCATGTGCAAAATTAAAAATATAAAATTGCAACAATTTACCCATCACACCCTATAGAATTGCTGAGATGAGTTCAAATTCTTTCCTTGTCTACTGTGTTCACTTTCACACTTATACCCTCACAAAAGGCATGAATCTATCTCTTCTCCTTCCAGCTATAGGTAAAATAACTGGGTAAACTATCTTTGGGTGGTTGTCAGTTGAAGAATAACTTCTCTGAATTGGAGAACTATGTTTAAAATTCTGGCCTAGAAAGTCTTGTCTGAAAGAATGACTATTTGAACTTCAAAACCATGAAGAGTCTACTAGTCTACTGTGTTCTTTTTCACATTAATATCTTTGGGAAAGGCAAAAATCTTCTTTAACCTCTTCAAGCTATTGGTTAAATAATAGGGTAGACTGGGTTATCTAGCCTTGAATGGCAACTTGTCTGGAAGAATGACTATTTGAACTTCAAAACCATGAAGAGTGAAACAGAAAACCTCTTTCCTATCATTCCTAAGTAGTCATAGCAATTCACCGAATAATAAAAAAAGAAATTTGGAGAAAGCCATGATCCTCTATATCAGTCAGTGGTTTCCAAACTTTTATCCTCTTGGCTGCATTTTTGGAATGAAAATCTGCTTGTGCCTCAACAAATTTTATGTGATAAAATGTATATTTAAAAATACAAAACACAGAGAGAGGCTTAAAGGGAGATAACCGTGGATTTGAAGTCAGAACATCATCATTGATAACTCTCTCCTCCAATTTGCGGAGCCTAGTTACTATTTTCTTAATACTTAATATAATGCAAAAATATCACAATGAAAATCAGTCACTAATTATTTATAACTATTTATACTGGGACTCATGCGTGCAATTACAAGTAATCCATAATAGTATTTTAAATTTTGAAATCACATTTATTTTTAGCATATGAATTTTTTGAAACTGTTTCTAGATCTTTGATTGTCTTTCAATTATTCCGCCTCATCTGCTATCCTCTTCTGCTGCATGCATGAGGAATGCCACACCGTTTGGGAACCACTGGCCTATATTATAAAGAGACATGGCATTAGGAGAAAAAAAATGTAAAAAAAACATATATATATATACATATAGTTCAACATTTGATTTGTGTAACTAAATGTTTCTCTTTTAAGCATCCAACAATCAGTTTTTATCATTGCTCAGATGGATTATATCACAGACTCAATCACTTTGAAACTTTTAGTTATGTGTATGCTTGTCACATTTTAATAAGATCTAAAAAACATAGCATTACACTGTATGTGGTTCTATCCTCAGGATATTGAGCACTGTATTTAAAAATAATAACCTGTATTTAATTGGAATGAAATTTCAATTTAGTAATTGTTTATATTATATATATGGATGAAGGGAAAGAGAAAATTTCTTTTTAAGATAGATACTACCAGTAATAAACTTTTTTTTGATTAATCGAAATTATTCATGAAAAAGTTTTGCTTTTTTTCTTTAGTCTCAGAATAGTAGCTTTTTTTGAAAACAGACCAACGTATTTGTCATACGCATTGATTTTCTTTTTTCAAAAATTCTATGAAATTTTTAAATTAAATAGGAGAAAATTTATGACGGTGCAGAAATTCATAAGATGTTTTACTGACATTGTTAAAGTTATCAGTAAATCATCTTTGTGCCATGGTTGAAACTAACAGTGCAAGTAACTAACGACTGGTGGCATAAGGGAGTTGGGGCGGGGGTTGCCATTTTTGTTTTTTTGTTTTTTTATTAGTAATATAAGTTGTTTATTTACATAATGTCCAAGAATTTGTTTATGGATTTTATTTTAATTGAAAAATCAAATGAATAACTCCAGATTTCCAATGCATCACAATTTTATAAAAATAATATTAATAATTGTTAAATTAAATCATAAAAGTATCATGTAAAGATTCTTTTTTTTCTTCCTTTATTTTTTCTTTTCCTTCCTTCTTTCCTTCTTCCTTTCTTTCTCTATTTTTTCCTTCTTTATTGTTTGTTTCTTTCTTTATTGTTTCTTCTTTCTTTCCTTCTTTCTATCTTTTCTTTCTTTTCCTTCTTTCTTTATTGTATGTTTCTTTATTTTTTGTCCTCTTCTTTCTTTCTTTCTGTATCTTTTCCTTCTTTCTCTCTTTTCCTTTCTTTATTTTTTGTTCTCTTCTTTCTTTCTTGTTTGTTTCTTTCTTTGTTTCTGTATCTTTTCCTTCTTTCTTTCTTTATTTGTTCTCTCCTCTTTTTCTTTCTGAATCTTTTTTCTTCTTTCTATCTTTTCTTTCTTTCTTTCTTTCTTTACAACTAATATATTTCATTTGATATGGTTGTGTTTTATCAGATATTATATAATTTTATTACATGTTAGCAAGGTGACCCAATGTTATCTTGGTTATAAATGCCTATGGCAAATGGGGATAAATCAATTCCAGGCCTCATGTAGAATGAATATTGGTGGTAGTTGATTTAAAATCATGTGTTATTTTTTTTTGTTTTTATTCGTTTTGTTTTTTAAACCTTCAAAAATACCCAATTAGGAAATTTTCCTTTCAGCTTGAAGAGATACAAGTAGCCTCTCTTTATTACACCTCACATCCCTGAGCTCTGGACAAAATATTCCTTTAGGTAAAATAATTGCATAAGTTATATTAGATATTGTATTTATCACAATATAACAAGAACCTATAATCTGCAAAGGAGTATTTAGGGAAACAATAATAATATTTGACTGATAATTCATCTTTACTCATATGTCAGCTTTTTTTTATATTTTAATATTACGAGGGGTGCTGAATAGTTCAGGCCAACCAATAAAAATACTTTGAACTGTGACATGTTTGCTAGTGCACATATACACCCACACCATTCAAGACACTTGGCACATCATTTTTTCTTTCAAAGATTCTGATGTTAGGTCATTAAACACTAATTTTTGGAAGTGGTGCAGGCTGAGAACTTTTCAGCAACCCCTTTTAAATTTATTTGTAATCATAATTTAATCATTAATAATGTTACATATCTTGCTCTGGGGTCATCAGAGGACTAGTGTGTTAAACAGGGATTTTTAGCTGTTGGTGTACTAGTAACCCTATAATTTAGTCAGAAGATGAGTTTTGTAGAATTTATTTTTTAAATCCACCTCATAGAGTAGAGAGTAGGCTACTAAAATTAGGCACTGCAAAGGTGAGTTGCTTTTTTTGTATTTAAAATAAAATTCCAAACATAATGCATATGATTCCAATTATGTAAACTTAAATAATGCTAATGTTTTTGACATAATTTTTGTAAAAGATTGGTAATGAATTTCAAAGTGATTGAGTGTATATCTATCTATCTAAAGCTTTTAATATCTATCTATCTATCCCTGTTCATATCTATTTATCTAAAGCTTTTAATATCTATCTATCTATCCATCCCTGTTCATATCTATCTAGCTTTTAAGCTTTTAATATCTATCTATCTATCCATCCTTGTTCATATCTATCTATCTAATGCTTTTAATATCTATCTATCCATCCCTGTTCATAACTATCTATCTAAAGCTTTTAATATCTATCTATCTATCCATCCTTGTTCATATCTATCTATCTTTTAATATCTATCTATCCATCCCTGTTCATATCTATCTTTTAAGCTTTTAATATCTATCTATCCATCCCTGTTCATATCTATCTATCTTTTAAGCTTTTAATATCTATCTATCCATCCCTGTTCATATCTACTTGTCATTAAATGCATTTTTATTTTGCTCATTATTATATGCCAGTGAATGAAGCCTGTAGGTCTTGGGGAGGACCATCCTTCTTTGAGCCTTGCAGACCAGTGCTGCAGAATCACAATCAAAGAACTCTACCAAATAACAGAAACAACATCACTTGAAGATTTTCAAATTCAGCAAATGTTAAAAATGTAGCTAATGTAGCTCAACAAGAAAATAATGACATCATCAAGATGTTGATATTCCACATCACCTCAAACAAAAGGTTAGGATGGAAATCCAGATCAGTATTAGAATGAGGAGCAACAGCTACTGGACTTGAAAAATTGTTTTAAGTGAAAGCTTTTATAAATTTCAACCAACTATAGTATTGGTCACTCGGTCAATGAATGCCAAATGTTTCCTTATAAGGAAATGGTTTATAGTACCGTTACTGTTTATTATTATATTTGTTCTGACATGTATTCATTTCATTACAGAGAGATTCAGTCAAGTAAGAGACCATTCTCACACTTCACAACATTTGGAATGAATTTTTTTTTTTAATATTTTCAGATTTCTTAATTTTTTAGAAACAATTTCACTAATGTTTTTGACATAATTTTTGTAAAAGATTTATAATAAATTTCAAAGTTATTAAACTTGAAAATCTAATTAACCACTTTCAGTATGAACAAGAAAAATTACTTTTTCTAATTAAATCAAAGATAGTACAATAAAACCTAAAATCGAACAATATTTTGTAATAATATAAATCTTTGTTAACCAATATCAATTCAGTGTTGCTTAAGAAAATTATTTATCCTATAAAATACCTTGACTCAATATAGAACTGTATAAATCATATACAATATAAATTTGATATTATACTCATTTTTCTTTCAATATTTTATATACAGTATTAAAAATAATAATAAAAAGACATATATAATTTGACTTAGGTATATTTTAAAAATTTTATTGATAATCCAATTTTTCAAAGACTTATAAATTCCATCGTTGCAATTTTTATGATCCTTCTGGAATATTTTGTAATGATGAATTTATATGCCTCAACACAACCAGTAACATTGAGAGGGATTTCTAGGTGGGGTTTATCAAGCCCCTCCCTTTTAAGTTATTTTAGATACACTCTTCTTTTACCATAATAAATATTAATCAGTGTTGATTTTCAAGTTCTGAATTTCTCTTTGTTGAAATCCTTTTTTAATATTTTAAATATAAAATCAGTAATGGAACTGAATATGTTTTAATATAAGTAAAAATTTCAAATATGTATTTATATATTTTTGATAAACAAAATACTTGAAGTTTTAATAATTTATTTCTGGAATTATAAATACAAATAAATATAGATATCAGAAAGTAGCTTTTGTTTTTTTTATGTAAAACTATACATTTACATATATATACATATATTTATTATTATTATAAACATCGTTTTTAGTAAGTATATGTGTTCGAATTCCTGTCCCTTATTTTCTTTAAGTGAAATTAGTAACAACTGGTCTAGATTGAGAAGTCCTACAGAAGAAAAATTATGTCTCCTGACAAGAATTGAACCTAGATCACTTTTTCCATCATTAAAACCACTTCTATAGCCAAAATGTGCCACTACCGGTTTTTGGCCTCTTGAGAACATCTTTAGTAGGATTGTTCGATCTAGGTCAATTGTTATTAATTTTGCTGTTAAAGAAAATAAAAAAAACAGGACTCGCAACTCAAACATATGTACCCATTAAAAAATAATGTTTATAGTAATATGAAATAATATTGCATTAAAAAAATACGTTTAAAAAAAATTACATTTGTATGAATATATATATATTATTTTATATGCGCATTATTTAGTGGAAAGTGCTGAATATCAGTGATAGAGCTAACATAATAAGTTATATGGATACGAGTTTGTGACCCTGGTTTGTCTGATGATTGCAAAAGTGTGAAACCCAGGCTCACAAACTCATATCTATATATATCAAGTATGTGGTGCAGTTCAGTTTATATTACATGAATCATTCATACAAAAAGCAGATAGTGAAGTTAATGATATAAATGGTGAGAATACATCTTCGCAAACAAATTATTACCATATTAGTACAAAAATGCACTCTCTTAAATTTTCAAAAAATTCAACCTCAGTGTTGCGACCGCACGCTCCAAAATTTTTACCGTTAACAATAACACATTTCCAAAAAAGACATATTTCAGATCACATCTAATCTTTCGGTGTCCTGTTATTACCTGGCTGTAAAAAACAAATCTGTTTCCATACCTGAGGATGTCTGTATGAACAGATGAAAGTACTCATATAAAAAGACCTTATGCAACTGGAATTTATTAAAAACAGGGATCATAACATTCATCTACAGGTTCGGGGTTAATGTATCTTAATAAATTTGTTTGCTAAGATGTATTCTCGCCATTTATATCATTAACTTCACTATCTACTTTTTGTATGAATGATTCATGTAATCTATATATATATATATATATATATATATATATATATATAAAACAAACAAATAAGGCATAAACACATACTACCACATATATGTAGGTACAACAATACATTTGCAGACTAACAATGAAAAAGCATTTATTCTACATGGCAAATATTTCTTTTTCAACATAAGCTCCTTCCTTGCCAATGGACAAGTTCCACTTCTGCATACTAGCAGAAAATCCCCACCTTACGAACATTTCTCTTACTAATTTCAAAATAATTCAGTAGACAATATTATTTTATTTATCATAACAAGGTTTTTGCTGATTGCCTTACTTGGTTTCCATTTTTTGATATTGTGCATCTTATGCTTGAACCTGCATAAGTGGGAGCTGGGTAAATTTTGACCATGGCTCGAGTGGAAACACTTTGGTTTCTCCACATTAAAAACTGACCTTGTGTCGCATCCTGAACTCGGTTGGGTGGGGGTGAGAGGTGAATACTGTTTCTCAGCCTTTAGGCTAAGATTAAAATGTAGTATCAGTTCTTATCAGCTTAATCTGATTCTATCTTACCTTCTTTCTTTCTTTCATTTTCTCACTGAAACCAATTAGTGTGATTCCCCTCTTTCAATGCAATTAAAACAGAATAGTCCATTATTTATGAGGTACTGGCAGGGTGTAATGGTTGTGCGAACTAATGAAGGGACTTACAAACACAATTATAAACACCATGCAGTGAAAGTTTCAGATAAAAATTCAGTTAATAACTACATTTATATCAGGCTACAGGCTTATTGATCCATAATTTTAAAATCCCATGTGGAAAAATATATTATGTTTAATGTGGTTTGTTTTTTATATAATAATTGATTTTATTTCTAAGTTATTCTTTACAATGAGAGCTGCATAGTAATTTAGTTTGAGGTACTAATATTTATCTTATGTTAATTGTTGTATTTTGGTTGTTTCTGGCGTAATGTTCAATATGTGTACAAACTGTACTAAATTTTAATGAGTGACAAGTTAACCTGCAAGAAAGTATGGTGGTTGTGTAAACTATATAAGAATTTAATATTGATTTTTTGATTATTAGTGTTGCAATGCAATCTTCCAAAAGGCACAAAAAAGATAATTTTTGATGGATTTTGCCATTGATAACGATGACTATTTTAAATGTTTTGTAATAAACGATAAATCCTACTTATTTATTATAATTAACATATAACAGTGCAGATTACATTTCCTAATAATTACTAGAGATGGTCAAAAGTACTAAAAAACATGAACTTTGGATAGCTTTTTTTTTTTACAAATTTGTTCATGTGCATAGTAAAGACACCAGCTGGAATAAAGCATAAAAATTGAAACACGCCTGGTCAGCAGTTTTATTATAACTTGTTTGAATATATATTTCGGTCGAGCACTTTAGAGAGAAAGCATGAATTTGTAAGCAGTGACGGCTACTGCTGATAATGCAAAGCTCTTCTATGAAGTGAGCACTCTGAGTCACTGGCGTGTTTATTCAAAAATAAATATGCAAAACTTCACCTTCCTCTCTGCTGGGAGCTGATAGCTTAGGGGAAAAATCTTCAACTGATGCCAAATCAGTCGGGTTTTGATCCTGGCTTGAAACAATCAGATGTCTATCCAGACTGATGAGCTGTGATAGAGTGAAACAGTCTGTCTGTGGATGACCACACACACACACACACACACACACATATATGATAGATGAAAAAAATAATTTAAAAAATGCTTTAATAAAAAACATTCATTCGTCTTTAATCAAACTTCTATAAATGAAAAACTCCTGGCCAAATACACCCAAGAACATTTGCTTTCTCACCATGAGACCAGGGTTCAAATCTCACTATGGTCGATTTGTCAAGGTGACTTCCTGAAGTTATCAATCTGGAGGGTGGCCCCTTTGGAAAGTGCCTGAAAATCATACCATGGGTTGACCCAAGCCTTGTGAGTGAAATTGGATAGATGGAACCGTTGAGGTGGAGGGCTGTTGATGGCTGTGCTAGCACAAAGTCACAAGTCATCGTGCCTGAGGGTTTGAGTGTGCTGGCCTTGCTCAGATTGTTGATTACACTAGATAACATGCTCTCTCCCAGAAACTGTAACTAAGGTCTGCTCAGCATAGTTGCAGTATAAACCACAGGTTGGCTCTGTGAGTGTTTAACGAACACAAAATGTGCCTGTGCAAGCGTCTGCAATAGGGGTTAGCTAGCTACATTAGTAGACAGGTATCCTCAAATATGAGTGACCGGCAATTATTATTATATATATGTATATGCACACATATGGTACTTATCAGCATCACTTGATATAAGATTTAAAATGTATACCTCAACTACAAGACCTTATAAACATAACAGGTTCAAAGACACCTCAGTGTCCAAGTGGAGTGACAATAATAGCGAGGTTGAACCTCATCACTTGTCACCTTTGTCAAATCTTGATAATAATATGTTCTAAACTAAATTTTTCCTAATATCTGTATTCTATATACACTATTTACAAATATTCTCCTCAGTTTTTATTGTTATTACAATATTTCGGCCACTGTGCCTTTTGGCCTTCATCAGGTGATTGTTAGTCTGGGTAAACTTCAGAGAATGAAAGCCAGAGGGCACAATGGCTGAAATATTATTAAAAGACTGACAAAGATGTGATCAATAGTCTGTGTGTAAATAATATAAATAAAGGTAACTCCACATCACTTCTGCTTCGTGGAACCAATTTCCAAGAGGATGTTTCCTTGACCACTACAGTCTTAACATGTTCAAGTTGAGGATTAACTGTTATCTTCCCCTCATATTCGCATAAACTGTGCTTCTTATTCTGTAATCCTCTACCTCGAGTGGCTCTCGGTCCTTGTATAAGGTGTACATTATTGTAAAAAGAAAAAAATCCTAGAAATTCAGACAAATTATCTGCCATCTATTTCAATTCAAATAATTTGTGAAAAATTTCTTATTGAACAAATTCACCAAATTCTTCCATATGTAGAATGTAGAAAATTTGGTGTATTTATTCCATACTCTGAAACTACCTAAATCCATAGTTCTCTTTGAAACATTTTTGAGTGAAATTAACCAAACTTGACTTTGCAAGCTTTAAAATACCTGATTGAATCTCAAGTGTACTACAAAGTAAAATAAAACCTAATTTACCATGAGTTATTACATACTCTCTGAAATCAAATTTAATCTCCAAATTTGAATGAATCTCAGGTGCTCTACAGAAAACCACATTAATATCTAACTTCTAGGTATATATATATATAAATATTTTTAATGCATAACCGAAAAAAATCAAACTTATATATCATGAAATAATGTTTTTAAGGAAAGTATTATTCCTGAAAATAAATGCAATTTTACAATCAGTATGATGATGACTAGAAATAAGTAAAAAGGCTTTTGAAGCAAGTTCATATATATATATATATATATATATATATATATATATCATGTGTAGTTTTCTTCCATTCTGCCTCTCTATTTTCAGTGACTCTTTTTCCTTTCTTTCTCTCTCCCCATTCATTTTCTTCCTTTTCTCGCAGTCATTTTCTTTAATAATCTCTCTTGATTCATTTTCTTTCTTTTTCTCTCCTCAATCATTTTTTTTCTTTTCAAATTCTATCTCTTTTTTCTCTTGTTTTCTTTCTCACTCTCTCTCTCTCTTCCTTTTCTCTTAATATGTCTCTTCTCTCTCTTTCTATCTCTTTTTTATCTTTTTCTGTTCTCCAGTTCTTTCTTTCTTTTTTCTCTCCTTTAGGTTTCTCAATCTCTTGATATCTCTCTTTCCCTTTCTCAATCTCTTGATATCTCTCTTTCCCTTTCTCAATCTCTTGATATCTCTCTTTCCTTTTCTCAATCTCTTGATATCTCTCTTTCCCTTTCTCAATCTCTTGATATCTCTCTTTCCCTTTCTCAATCTCTTGATATCTCTCTTTCCTTTTCTCAATCTCTTGATATCTCTCTTTCCTTTTCTCAATCTCTTGATATCTCTCTTTCCCTTTCTCAATCTCTTGATATCTCTCTTTCCTTTTCTCAATCTCTTGATATCTCTCTTTCCCTTTCTCAATCTCTTGATATCTCTCTTTCCCTTTCTCAATCTCTTGATATCTCTCTTTCCTTTTCTCAATCTCTTGATATCTCTCTTTCCCTTTCTCAATCTCTTGATATCTCTCTTTCCTTTTCTCAATCTCTTGATATCTCTCTTTCCCTTTCTCAATCTCTTGATATCTCTCTTTCCCTTTCTCAATCTCTTGATATCTCTCTTTCCCTTTCTCAATCTCTTGATATCTCTCTTTCCTTTTCTCAATCTCTTGATATCTCTCTTTCCCTTTCTCAATCTCTTGATATCTCTCTTTCCCTTTCTCAATCTCTTGATATCTCTCTTTCCCTTTCTCAATCTCTTGATATCTCTCTTTCCCTTTCTCAATCTCTTGATATCTCTCTTTCCCTTTCTCAATCTCTTGATATCTCTTTCCCTTTCTCAATCTCTTGATATCTCTCTTTCCCTTTCTCAATCTCTTGATATCTCTCTCTCCTTTTCTCAATCTCTTGATATCTCTCTCTTTCTCAATCTCTTGATATCTCTCTTTCCCTTTCTCAATCTCTTGATATCTCTCTTTCCCTTTCTCAATCTCTTGATATCTCTCTTTCCCTTTCTCAATCTCTTGATATCTCTCTTTCCTTTTCTCAATCTCTTGATATCTCTCTTTCCCTTTCTCAATCTCTTGATATCTCTCTTTCCCTTTCTCAATCTCTTGATATCTCTCTTTCCCTTTCTCAATCTCTTGATATCTCTCTTTCCCTTTCTCAATCTCTTGATATCTCTCTTTCCCTTTCTCAATCTCTTGATATCTCTCTTTCCCTTTCTCAATCTCTTGATATCTCTCTTTCCCTTTCTCAATCTCTTGATATCTCTCTTTCCTTTTCTCAATCTCTTGATATCTCTCTTTCCCTTTCTCAATCTCTTGATATCTCTCTTTCCCTTTCTCAATCTCTTGATATCTCTCTTTCCCTTTCTCAATCTCTTGATATCTCTCTTTCCCTTTCTCAATCTCTTGATATCTCTCTTTCCCTTTCTCAATCTCTTGATATCTCTCTTTCCCTTTCTCAATCTCTTGATATCTCTCTTTCCTTTTCTCAATCTCTTGATATCTCTCTCTTTCTCAATCTCTTGATATCTCTCTTTCCCTTTCTCAATCTCTTGATATCTCTCTTTCCCTTTCTCAATCTCTTGATATCTCTCTTTCCCTTTCTCAATCTCTTGATATCTCTCTTTCCCTTTCTCAATCTCTTGATATCTCTCTTTCCCTTTCTTCAAATCTTTCTTTCTCTTCCACCAATTCTTTCTGTCTCTCTCTCTCTCTCAAACCTTCTATCTTTCCAACTCTTTTCATCCCTGCCAATACATTTTGTCTCTTCCTTTCCTTTAACTGTTTTTACCTGTCTCTTTCTCTTTCTGCCTCCCTTGTTCTCTTCCCTCAACACTTCCTACCTCTCTTTGTTCATCTTAAATTTACTTGATGAAAAGGAATGAGAGTTTGTTTTCTTTCATATCCCATTTTCTAAGCTGATTCTTGCCTTCACCACACAATCACCAAACACTTGTCATATCATCCAATTATTGAATGACAAACAAAGCCTCAAACAACTTCTGTAGACAAATATAATTTATTTTGCAGTGAGTTAACATCTTGTGTGTCTGCCTACAATTAGCAAGCACAGAAATAATTCATGTTTATTATTAATAATTGTTATGTATGATTTAAACAATGGACATTCACTGAGCCAAACATTGAATCTTTCACTGAGCAGATTTATTTTAAAATAATACAGAAGCCTAAATAAAGGCAGTGAAAAAAAGAAAAAAAAGAAAATAGATTGTAGTTAGGATTACAAGATATTCAAGATACTGATAGACATTTCTAAATTCACTGGAAACCTTTTTTTTAATTTTCTTCTCCTCCCAACAAAGAAAGGAAAGGGTCAATAAATACTGGGTGTCTTCCAAAATCACCTCAGGATTTAGAAATTAAATAACATTTCTGTTTGTTAATTATTTGTGATTATTTTTTTTAAACTGAAAGAAAATTTACAAAAGGGTGATAAAGGTCTATGTGTGCAGATATAAATTATTTCTGTGATACAGTGACATTCAATATATTTCCAGGAAGTCAGAACATCTACAGATCCACATCCCTGGTTCTTTTTGAATACTGTCCAGTCATTATTATCTGTGTTTTGTGTTCATTCAGGACATGGATAATCATGGCTCTCTACAATTTCCTATCCTTTGTAGCTCTTAGTAAGGTGTGCCCTTTCAAAATCCCTCCCAATTCCTGTTCTGCCATCAAAGCTTTTTTGAAAGGTCTTTTGAACAGGAGTAGAGATTTATCTCTTGTTTCCTGTTTAGGATTGGGTTTCTGGTTCCTTCTTAAGTAGATACCTACCTCATTTTCACTGAAAAAATAGCATAGCATGATGGAAAAAAGCCCAAACTTAATAAAAACTTATTGTCAAAATGTTTGTTATTATTAAGAGGAAAGACCAAAATATTTTTTTATTATTTTATTAATTTTTTTAATCATTTCTAGCCTGTCAGTGGTCTACATAATATTTTATTTATTTCAGCTGAAAAACACATAGATTTGGAAATTCTTGCAAAAATCAAATAACTGTCAGATTTTAATGAAACTTTCATAACTTATTGACAAATGAAGGAAATTATTTATGAATTTTTTTTTACTTACTTAATTTCATGAAATTTTAAGAAATTAAATTTCAATCTTAAAATTTTTTTATCTCCTTGGATAATGTAAATCATCAATTTTCTTTTTTTCAAACTACTACCCATTTCCCAAAAATCTGCTCTGAATCATAAAATAAAAAATGCAATAAAACTATGACATTATTTAATTAGAAAAGCTTTTAATTGCTTTTATAAATAAGATTTATTAAAGACACTGTTGTCTTAAGAATAAAAATTTTTTGAGATGAATAATGAATTTTTACAAGAATTGTTTTCATTTTTAAAAAATTTTAATTATAATAATTTAAAATATATAAATCATTTAAAATTCAGCATTACTGGTTAGGTGATATTGTTATTAAGTGAAAACTATATTTACTAATCAAACATTGAAAAGCTCAATACAAAGTATTTTGCTCCAAAATTTTAAAAATAATTTTTTATTTTTTTTATGTATATAAAATATTATGTAACGTACCCCTGTTTGAAAGTTTGGTCAACTATACATGACATTATCAAAAAATAAGAGTGATTAATGTAGTAAATTTAAAGTTGACATTCCTTAAATTAAACAGAGAATATTTTCCAACATTTTTAAGATTACTGAGTACTTAAAAATTATATAAAATAGGTGCTCGCCTGTCATTTTCTTAAATTATGTTTTAACAGATAGAGTCTCCATAGAACAACAAATAAATCTGTCAACACTTTCCAGCACTTGTCAAGTGATTGACAGGTGATGAAAAGCACATAATTCAATGCTACTGTTTGTTTTAAAAATCCATTTCTCTGTTATTTTCAACTTAATGTAAATAATATTTGTTTCAAATCAAATTAATTATACTTTAAATCAGCTAATATTCCTCAAATAAAGTTTTAGAAAAGTATATTTTATTTTTGGAAGATTTTTAAAACAGAAAATTAACTTTTGTTTACAAATGTTTAAAAAAAATGGCCAATTTTAAATGATTTTCTGAAAGCAACCAAAAAGTTGAGATTCCAATCGATATAATTTCTTGTTGAAATACACCAGAGTATTTTGCTTACTGGAAATAGTAAATTTAATCATTTAGCTTTCGATTAAAGCTAAAAAGAAAGCCTCAAGAATGCTTTTTCATTTTTAAAAATTCATTTTAAACCTTAGATATTGAAAATTTGTGGTGGTACCTATTTTAAATTCTACTTCACCTCTATACTTCTAATGTCTCTCCCTAAACCCTGAAATTTTATTTACTGTTTGTTTATTTTTCCTTCAATAGGAGTAAATAGGTTTGCCTATCATACAGTTCACACTCCACCTCAGTGTTTTGAACAGGAATAGAAGTTTATCCCTTGTTTCTGGTTCCTTCTAAAGTCTTTTTCATTCTCTTTCACTCCCAGTAGCCACTTGCATCTTTGTGGCATTATGGCCTTATTTGAGGTGAATTGATAAAAAAAAACAACTCATTAGCTAAGTTACTTGCTGTTTCACTTTGCCCACCTTGCCTTCATTATATCCTGTGAATGTTAAATTCTCTGAGTACTCCTTCCTCATTATAAGTCCTAAAAATTTCAGCTCTTTCTTTCTGATTCTGAATATAAACATCCTTTTTGTTTCTGTTTTCCTTAAAACTTCCTCTTTACTCACATGTTCAATCCATGGTATTCTCAGTATTCTTCTGTAGAACCACATTTCTCTTGCCTCAAGTCTCTTCTTCATCTCTGATGAGATTGTCCAGCATGCACTGCCATATAGGGGGGACTGGTATTATATAACAGATAAGCACTCTTTTCTTTGTTTCTAATGAAATATTCCTGTTTTTAAATATTTTTCTTAGCTTTTTGGGAGGTCTCTTTTACTATACCGATGCTCCTTCGGATTTCAGTGTCATATTTTCTATTCTCTGTTAAAATACTTCCTAGATATTTTATTTTTGTACTTGCTTCATTTTAGCATCTTTGATCCATAGTCTCCATCTTGGGCTGTTCCTCTTGCTGACACAAGCCACACATTCTGTCTTTGTATAGTTGATGTTTAGTTCTTTTTTCTCACTTTATTACCTTCTTAGGAATTGCTGTAGTTTTTTTTTCTGTGTCTGTTATCAGCACTGTCCACTAACTGTTCATAATTAATCTGCAAAAATACTGAATATGGTCTTTGAGATTATGGTAAATCACTTCTCTCTATGTTCCTTGTCTCTTATTTTGATCATTCCCACCTCTTTTATTACTTTCATCAATAGTTACTTCTTTGTGATCCTTCTTTGTCTTTGAGGCACTTGGCTCGCCATCCATTTGCCCAAAATTATCAGATGCTTTTCTTTGCTTCTGTTAACTTTGATGCACCCTGTCAGTGTTAAATTCTCCAAGCTTTCCTTCCTCACTCATTTTTTTTTTATTTAAATTATATGTTGTACATTTTGATAGTGACAAACAATAATACTTGACCGTAATAGAAATTGTGTCTTTCTGAGCAAGTATAGAATTTGGTGATAGAAACAGTACTCGACTGTAATTGAAGTTGAGTCTGACTGACAAAGCTGTCCCCCTGGTCAAGTTGGTAGGTGGTTTATATGGCAGCCTGGGAGATTCCATTCTAATACCCAGCCAAGCCTATTCTGTGAGTCCTGATTGACTGTTGATTCTGGTGTGGATACTGTGCTCAATAAATATTCATCAGTATACCGCGAATCTCTGGGAGAATGTATTGAGTTACGACCCACTTTATTTTTGTCTGCCAACTGGATGCTAGTTAGGAACATCCTTGCTAGAGTGAGATTTACATTCCTGATTGTTCATATGTCTCTTCATGATGTAGACAATCATGTCTCTCCACAGATTCTGTTTCTTTACTACCTGTGGATTGCCATGATTTTTCTGGGAAAGATAGTGGTTTGTTTTCCTGTTGCTTTTTGCATTAGTTTTAAATTCAGAATAATTCTCCTAAACTGGTTACAACACAACCTACCCTAATTTTTAAAACAGCTGTGAGTAGAAGAGATGGAGTTTTTTCTCAAGAGCATTAATGTAAAAGTAAGCACAATTGACTAGGCCAAAATTTGAATCCAGCTCATCAATTCCATTTTCTGAACTGATATCTATTATGCCACCCATGCATCCATGTTCCTCATGAACCTCAGCTGTCTTTTTCTGATCATTGTTAGCAGTTTCCTCTTTAAAACTTCCTCATTTGTCACATGCTCTGTCCATAACTTAATTTTTCATTTTGTGACACAATATAAATCAGTTGTGATCAAGACACTCACACAGAATGTTAAATGATTTTATTCCAGTCTTAAATGATCTGTATGTTTTTTATAACCAGCAATAATGCCTGTGAAGTGGGATCTTCAAAGTAGCCACCCACTTGAATAAAGGTGAATAAAGTGATGAAACAAATGGCTGAAAGCAAATGCATTTTTAAGCATTTCATCATTGTCACCATCAAATTTAAATAGTAAGCAATCCTTTCTGAAAAATAGATAAATTGCTTCAAAATGATGGCATTCATTTTCCTTCATATTCAAAGATAGAACATTGAAATATAAAATTAATTTTTAACAAACTGGACATTAGAAATTTCCATTTCCAGGTTTGCATAAACAGTCACAGAACTGAGGATAGTTCTAGGCTGCCTGTTGCTAGGGCACAGGCTGCTCATCAGAGAGCGAGAGAGAGAGAAGGAGAGGGAGTGAGAGAGATTTCTGATGCTACTCATTAGTTGCCAGTCATGCATCGTCATGTAGAGATAGGCAGCAAGTTGGTAGGAATTTGATTCAGAGTTCTTGCTGGTTGAATGGGAAAAGCTGATCTGTTAGTCTGTCATGACAGAATTAGCAGATGATGTCTTGAGTGTCAAGTGATCCCTTGAATAAACAACAAAATATAGTAAAAACAGGATTTAAGTCTTCATTTCCCACCTTGGCAAAATTAATAGAATCCTCATTCCTTTTGTGACAGTCTTTTTCTAGATTTTTTTTTTGCACATTCATGTGAACAAGAATAGTGATGCAATGCAAGATTATTTGTCCAGTGGGCGAATAGCTGAGAGAGTGACACATCGTATGTTTACAATTCTCTGATTTGTTTTCATTTATTCTAATATACATAAGTTAATTTTTTTTTAATCGGTATCACTCCATTCAAAGTAAAGCCACTAAGACACAAGGGGTTACAAGGTGTGGAAGAATTAGGTACAAAAACATTAATAATGAGCGGGAAGAGGAAAGAGTAATCAGGAGGACAGTAGATAGCTATTGACATTACATTTAAATTTTTGCAGATTAAACTTAGCTGGAAAGCAGGGAGCCGGAAGGGAGTTCCACAAGTGAGAAGTGCAAGAAAAGAAACTATTTGCATAGAACTTCCAGTTACATCTAGCCAGCTTGACTGTAAATTAATGAGATTTCAAGTACTGTGCTTAAATTTGAAAAGTTTAGGTACCATAGCAAAGAGCTCATCTGAACAATTACCATGAAAGTATTCATAGAAAAAGCACAGAGAGGCAACAAAAAAACAAGCTTTCTTCTTAAACATGTTGCCAAAATCAGTGTCTATTCCCAACAGAAAGTGATTTTTTTTTTTACCTGGCACATTAGAAGCACTAAAACGTTATTGGAAAATTCAATTAAAATTGTGATATCATTTTTGATGAGTTTCAGATTTTAAAGTTAAACATTATTTTTTCATTGTATTAGAAATAATTCAAGTAATGATCATGAAAATTTAATTATTGACAACAAAATGATGATGTTGATGATAAATCATGGTTACCAATACAATTAATTATTATTAACAAGGATAGATTATACAAACAAAGACTACAGTGATAAGATTAAAAATGTTGGAATAATTAGCATAAATATTTAATCATAACAGTAATTATGATACAGATGATGAATTAGCAAAATTTAAAATACAAGGAAAAATTGATGAGCATTTTAATGAATTATAAATAATGTTTACTTTTAAAAAATGTGTGTGTGTGCTGCTAAATATACATCTCTACCATATCTACTTGAGTATAGTGAGAGTTTTTATGATCAAATTGTTACACAAAAAATAGTTGGTCACACGAAACACAGGTAATTTTTTTTTGAAGATGTTGGTTCCAATCTTTTAGGGAATGACTGGAAAACACTCTCCCCCCCCAATTTATATGCATCATCATCATCATCAGCTCCTTGAATTTTGTAATTGTAGGGGGGATCCAAATGCAGAAGCCATACTAAATCTCCTCCACAATGGTCTGTCAACGGCAGCCATCAGCAACTCTGGTATTATATTTAAAGGCAGAAGCACACAAATGCATGCTGAGATTTCTTCCTAGCCAATAAAATAGTCCAGTTCTCAGTTTCATATGACTCAGTCCCGGTCTTTCTTGTCTTGAAGTCAGAACGCTACATTTGCTTATCCGAATTTGCTCTTTGTGCCAACTCCAATTCTAAGTTTGTGAACTTTTTGTTGTATTATTGTTGCTTTGCCTTATTGCTGTCAATTTCTCTTGCATATATTGTTTGCTTGCTTTATATAATGTTTGGCCCTGTTCCTTTCCTTGTTATTACTTATTGCAAACTCTGTCAATTTTCTGTTTGTTGGGCAGTTCTGCTATTTGTTTACATTTAACCAGAAGAGGTTAAAAATCAGACATTTTTGGTGACCAATATACACAGGTAATTTTTTTTGGCAGGGATAAAATTCATGCAAAATAATTCAAGGGTTGCACGATACATGAAGTTGGCTTTTACCCATTTATATATGCTACTTGAAATTTATGAGGTTTTATCAGGTTCTTGTTAACAAAGGACGAAGCGTATATTTATTTGGCTTTTTTTTTTTCCAGGATGCTGAAATTTTTGTGTGAATAAACCAACTGTAGCAAAATTACCCAGTTCTTGAGCAATCTGTTAGGTTTTAAAATATTAACCTCTAAATATAAAAACTGAAATAGAGACAGGGACAGATTAAAAAAGACAGACAGATATGAATGAATGGTGGGGGGGGGAGAGGCTGATACATGTGGAAGGACTGAAACAGAGGCAGATTGATATGGAAGGATTGAGATAGAGAAGCACATGGTTATAGAGAGAGTGAGAGAGAGAGAGAGAAAGAGAGGAAATAAATTGATACATGTGAATGGACTGAAATAGAGACAGATAGATGTGACAGACAGACAGATAGAGAGAGGAGGTTGTAGAGAGGCATGAAAGGATTGAGATCAAGAGGCAAATAGATGTTAACAGACTGAAATAGAAAGGTATGTAGATATGGACAGAAGGACAGAGAGAAACAGATAATTATAAACAATTATAAATTAGGATATATAAATAAAAATAAGCTAAGGTAAATATATGAATAGACATATATATTAATAGGAAAATATATAAAAAATTTCTCAAAATAAAACAGA
The DNA here is from genome assembly GCA_964036315.1 of Acanthosepion esculentum. Classification (NCBI taxonomy): domain Eukaryota; kingdom Metazoa; phylum Mollusca; class Cephalopoda; order Sepiida; family Sepiidae; genus Acanthosepion; species Acanthosepion esculentum. The sequence goes on along the minus strand of OZ038501.1, from coordinate 4,360,601 downwards.
AAAAGCTGAAAATGTGAAAATCACATTAACGATAAGTTTTAACAATAACAAACATATTAAGTGTAACATAAATATTTTATGGTAATATTTTTAAGTGTAATATAAATGTATTAAGCATTACATATTTGAAGTGTAACATATATTTTAAGGCAACATATTTTAAAGGTAACGTTAATATTTTAAGTAGAGATATCTTACAAAAGCCAGTTGTTAATAAGATATAAGCTTCAACAGATTTTAAAAAATTAGTTTTTCTCTTGTTTTTTATGATTAAAATCAATATTTCATGTTCATATTTTGTTACCTGGGTAACTTAAATAAGGATTGTCATATAAAAATATGAAAGAAAAAAAGACATTGTTTCTAAGTGTGCAGCAGGTGTAAAATTGTAAATGTCCATTTTGCAATTGTTGCTTTAGAAATGTGACAATGTGATGTAGAGGGAAGAAGAGGAGAGAAGGAAAAAAAAGAATTGAATGAATGAATGAAGAAGAAATTAAGAAGAAAAAGTGAAAATGAAGGAGAAAAGATCAAAAGCAAACAAACAATAAACAAGATTAACTAAAAATCAGGAAAATAAAAAAGTATTAAAAAAAGGAAAACAAAAAACATATAGTCTGTTCTCGTCTGCAAACATATGTGAATATCATAACTTTGATTGCAGAAATCAATATGTTAAGCATTTAAAAATTCTTTTGAAAAACCAGAGTCAGTCTCTCTCTCTCTCTCTCTCTCTCTATATATATATATATATATATATATATATATATATATAATATCATATTATATTTAATCATTTCACCCCAAGCAAGGCTGCAAAGCCACAAGAGATTACTGAGTGTGAAAGAATGAGAAAAAGAGTAAACATTATTAAGGAGCGAGAAAAATAAAAAAAGAAGAGCAATCCAGAGGAGAGTAGATTACAATTGACATTGCATTTGCATTTTTGAAGATCAAAATTGGTTGGAAAGCATGAAGCTGGAAGAGAGTTTCACAAAAAGTGTGAGAGATAAAAACTGTTAATATAAAACTTACGGTTATATCTAGCCAATACAGCCATAAATTGATGAAACCTTGCCACCAATCTAGTACTGAGCTTAAATTCATAAAATCTAGGCACCCTAGTGGAAAGTTCTTCCGGACAATTACCATGAAAGTACTTGAGTTAGTAAATACAGTGAGCCAGCAGTATTCATGGGAGTTAAGGACCAGAACTGGATGCAAATAGAATCCCCGAATACTTGTAACTCCCCTAAAAGTCCTTATAAGTACCTATTTTGACTGTGAAAACCCCATATTCCTTAAACTTTCATCATAAACACTTTAGAAATATTTCAGACCCTTTTTAAAACATTTTTGAAAAATAGTATTGGTGACTATGCACTTAGCGTAAATTTTCTTTTATACGTACAATAACCGTTTTTAATTACACATAGATCGCTACAAACATTGAAAGTACTGTATAAAATAGGTGTAACAAGACATAAAATATAAAGTTTAATTTGTATATATGTTCTTCAAAAAAACATGCAAATATTCAGGGTTTCCACGAATGACAAGTACATATGTTCTAAAGAAAAATCAGTGAATTTGTGAAACCGTGAATGCTCAAATGTGAATAGATGGGGGCTCACTGTATATAGAATGCACAGAGGACATTTTCAATTCAGATGCTGCTGTTTGTGTCCAAATAGCACTCATGTGTTTGGTAAAAGCATGAATCCATATCTCTGCAGTGACACCCTGCAGTGTCCAACAAGCCAAGCCTTCATTTTTTTTTGGTTAGCAGTGTTTTTTTAGAGTGAGAGGGAGAGAGAGAGAGAGAAATTTTCGTATGCTATAAAATGGTATTAGTAAAATTAAAGCAGTTCAATGGGTTTAAACATTTTGGAAATCATTTATTTCATAATGATGCATTTGCTAGATTTTTCAAAATATACTATTAAAAATGTCAACATTGTTTACTTCCCTTTATCTATTCTTTCCTTTACTTCCAAACTGTTATCAAAATGCTAAGATGGTTACCACTTTCATTGTATGAAATGCTATGAATAGATAAGTGATATAATTATAAAAGCCATCAGCAAAACAATAGCTTCTTTATAAAAATTCCATATGACCAAATTGGGAATGGATGACAAAACAGAGTTAGTTTTTATAATTGAATATAAAAATTATTTACCTCCATTGCATTAAAACTGCTAAGGTGAACTGGGTATAACCCACACACTTGTAGATATATATAATAAAATTGCATTTATTTGATTTTATCAAAAAATAAAATTGCATTTATTTGATTTTATGTAAAATTTAGATAGTAGTAGTATAGCTGGTATTCGAGGATACTCGCCTACTAAGGAGGCTAGCCAATTCTTATTGCAGATGCTTGCTCAGATGCATTTGTGTTTATTCAACACCCACAGAGCCCACCTGTAGTTTATATTGCAACTATGCTGAGCAGACCTTAGTTACAGTTTCTGGGAGAGAACGTGTTATCTAGCATGATCAACAATTTGAACAAGGTCAGCATGTTCAAGACCTTGGCCACAATGACTTGTGACTTCATGGTAGCACAGCTATCGACGGCCCTCAAGAGTTCCGTCTACCCAATTTCACTCACAAGGTCAACCCGTAGTATTGTTTTCAGGCATTTTCAGTCCAATAGCATCTGGAAGTTTCCTTCCTGACAAATCGTCCATGGTGAGATTTGAACCCGGGTCTCATGATCAGAATGCGAATGTTCTAACCACTTGTCCACATGCCCAATATATGTAGATACATACTAGTGGAAAGACAACTAACTTTATATATATTTAAGTTGGGCAAGATATAAGACATCTGCTGGTAGATATAAGTTATAAAACTTATATTTATTTGATGACAGTTTCATGTATTATTTGCATAGAGAACAACTAACTTTGTAAATTTGGTAATATACAAGATACATGCTGGTAGGTATAAATAATAAAACCACATTTGATGTCACACTGTCATGAGACATCTGCTCATACACAACATTGCACATTCAATTATTGGTTCAAGCAAATTAGTTAAGTTGGACAAGATATAAGACATATGTTGGTAGATATAAATGATAAAACAGCATTAATTTGATGTTACAGATTTGCATAATATTTACATACTCATTAGAAAACAACTAATTTTACATATATTTAAGTTGGACAAGATATAAGACACATTCTGTTAAATATAAACAATAAAATAGCATTTATTAGATGACACCGTTACGTAATATTTGCCTGCGCACTTTTATAGATGTTATCGATACATATTAACATGACACCAAGAAATTGTAAAGTATGGACTGATAAGTGAAATTGATTGCCTGTTTAATCTATCTACAAGTTCTGGTAGTGAGGTATCGTGGGATATATATTAATAGGGCATCATTTATGCTTAAGACTTCTGCAAAGACATTTTTTGAAAAAAATCAAAATCCAACCGTCTGCTACCAATCGACAATATTATAAAAATGTACCGTCTCATTATAAACCAGTGCTATTTTACTTTCAACAGTCGACCGATGGGCTCACCACTCAGTGGAATACTGGCATGTTTCTTAAATTTTTAGAATTCAGTCCCTTTCATAGCATTTTCCCACAAGATATATTTCCAGTACACTGATGATGTCCAATTAATCCACCCTCATGATACATCACTACCAGAACTTGACAATAGATTAAATAGGATAGAACATAGAACCGATCTCAATTACGGAACCAATTCAGAGCATACTTTCCCACAGACATACTTACAGATAAACAACTTTACACATTATACAGTGTGAGATAATGATATATATTTTTATATATCAATACTGGGGGAAAATGTATGACAGTGGGAAAAATTTTCTTGTGATACATTTTGTCCTTTAGGATTTCATCGGACTAAATTTGAGTTGTATCGTCAGGGTGAATGATTCACAGAGAAGAAAGAGTACTTAATATATTTATACAGCATCAGTGTCTGGTGCTAACAGATACATACAAAAAACAGAACAATAAATTACAAAACAATTAAAAAGACAACTTACAAGTAATAGATGAGGGTTCAATGCTGTATAGCCTAACAAAGTAAGATCAGTCTGAATATTAATCATCTTAGTATCAACTTATTAATCAACTGTTGAAGTCCTTAATCGTAGACTATTTAAGGCTATGAGCCAGGCCATCTGGTAGAGTGCTGAAGGGATGCTAGCTACTCTACAACAATTTATGTTGGTACGACTACACATGCACACGAACGAAGGATGCTGAGAATTTTATTTTTTTTTTTTTTTTTTCATTTAGATTATTTTTTCTTTCCATCACTTTTGTTAGTAGATATCCCACACTGTGATAATAGAAGTTCTGCCAGGAATGGTGAAATGTTGCAAATTATTAAAAAAAAAAAAAATTTTAAATACCCGGCATCCCTCATTTGTGCGTATGTGTTGCTGCACCAACGTAACAAATTTAGTCCGATGTAGTCCTAAAGAACGAAACATGTCACAAGAAAACTTTTTCCACTTTGTCATAGCCCCATCCCCCACCCATCCAATATTATACAGTGAAATTTTCAGATCAACATTCCGCACATAACTACATGTCAGGCTGCGCAGTTATTGATCTCCACTCTTAATAAGAATTTCTAATTAAATTTTAGTGAATACAATTAATTAATGCCTGCATATCTGAAAGCTGCAAATACTTTGACCAAAGTATTACTCTCTGTCCGCACAAATAAAATCGTATATTCTTACTTGTAGACAAATACTTGAAACTATTCACAAACCTGTATGCACGGTTACACAATAAGATGACCTTTTCTGGACACATCATAGACACACATGACTGATGACACTTCCATGAACACCAACTATTAATATCATCTCATACACAAGCATACGGATACACAGCTGAGCATTCGATAAAATGGAAACACATGTTTACACACGTGAATGTACGAAAATATTTTTTTTTGACATATTTAAATTGCAAAATTTTCAGTTGGACATTTTCTGTCTGTGTTTGTGTAGTTTCTTAAATAAAAAAAATGTATTAAAATTCCCAGACAAAAGCTAAAAGAAATGACCAAACTTTAAAAAAAAAATGTATTCCCTTGATGACCAAATTTTTGAAAAATTGTTCAGTAAAGAAAAGAAACTGGGTGTGCGGTTGGTGTAATGGATAGGGCTCAAGATGAGAAACTGGTAGAATTGTGTTTGGTACATTCACCTACATGCAAATACTCTTGGGAAAAGTAAGACCCCATTTCCTCCCTCCAGCTATGGGTTAAATAGTAGGACTTGCATCTGGAAAAATCATTGTTATTATCCTAAAAATTGTTAATGCAATATTCACCTGCAAAAAGAAATATTATTATTAGAATCCAAAATAAGGTTCGGGTTTAGATAACCCACAAAGAGTTGATAAACCGTAAAAAACAAATCAATCAGTCAATAAAGAAAAGAAAAGAACTGGATGTGTGCGTATGTGAAATTTTGGCCTAATCAGCTCCGTTTAATTCCACACTAATGCCTTTGCGAAAGGCATGACTTTAATTCTTCTCTCTTCATCTATGGGTTAAATAACAAATTAAATTGGGTTCCTTAGTCTTGGGTTACAATCAGTCTAGGAGAAAGACTACGAGGAATTCTAAACACTCTACTATCTTTTCCAAGAAGTCATAGCAATTCACAGATAATAAGAAAGGAATCTGTAGAGAGCCGTGATTATATGTCCTCAAAAAAATAGAAGATATTAGTGTGATAGAGTCAGACTTTAAACATACTCCCCGTAAACAACTCAAGCCGACACGGGTACTGTTATATAGGAATAAAATGTCGCTGCCGACACTTGAGTTTGAACATAGATCGCCAGTGTGCAAACACAGTCGATCCCATTATTGAATTAAGTAGACCACGTGACCATAGAGGAAACGCATATATAGGAAGTCGCGTGACGTCTAGATTGATCTTCAGTTCTATCCAATCCTCTATTACTATACTGACGGCCATTCTCTACACTATTCTCTATTCAGATCACTATACGGATTACTATTCGAGCGAGTATTATCAAGCAAGTACTGTTAGTGCGAGTGATATTCAAAGGCGTCTGGCACCAGTATTGTTCAACGGCATTTAATGGCGTTACTTTAGTTGTATCTGCGATTACAAAGTCTCTACTAGAACGAGCATTACAAAAGTGACAACGAGGATTCGTTGACATTACAAAAGGTAGAGAGACTTTGGAATAAGGGCTTAATCTGATCATATCAACCTCAGACACGTTTTAATACACGTCCTCCAAATAAAATCAGTTATGTTTGATGTATCTTATAAATATTTGATAGAATAGGTCTGATTTGTGTATCCTGTGACAAAGTTTTTTTTTGTTATAGCATCATGTTATAGAAGCTACTTTAACTCAGTCCACTGGCTTGAGTCCTTTTCCCTTATTTCCAATAATCTACCTTTAGCAAATATATATATATATATATATATATATATATATATATATATATATATATATATATATTGTATGCATTCCAAGCCATTAAATTATGACAAGGAAAAGGAATACAAAGGAGAGACCAGCTGTTCCCTAAAAGTAAGGGTCAAGGAGCATCAAAAGACTGCAGAGATACACTTAAATCAAGCATTGCTGATCATATATGGAGGGAAATGAGTGGTCACTAACCATTGTACAATGAAGTCAATATAATAGAGAACAGTGCTGGAAGTAAATGACCAAATCAGCTCACATGAATTAAGACCCTCCTGCAGTTCCCTCCACCTGAGTTACAACAGTAGATTAAAATATATCTGGATTCCTGATAGTTGTAACTCCAGTCCCTTGATCTGATAGTGATGAAAATATTATTATATGCCCTGCTTCCTGATCTGTGTACTCGTCTCGGTTGTTATACTTTTAGGCTTTATACTCTCAGGTTCTCCGTTTTTCTTCAGGTGTCTCTTTTCATCCTCGACAGTCTTCTCGCAATTTTGAACCGAACCCTTTATTCCATCTTCGGGGATAGATTGTTCTCATTCAGCTTTCCATGCTTTAGGGATATTTAACATAATTTAATCTTCGCCAGTTTTATTGACTTTGTATGGTACTTTCAACCCATAGGTCTGGTAGTGCTGAAATCTACATAATCTGGTACAGAAAATTTCGAAAATGTTACTAAGTATGATTGAAACCTGAAGAAGACCGAAGTGTACAGCAGCTGAAATGTTGTCAGTATAACAACCAAAATGAGAATGCTAATCCGAATAATAAAGTAATTAATATAGAAATAACATCTCAGCTCGCTTGTTTTGTAATTATTCACTCTAAATATATGGCTAAAACTTGGTGCGTTTTATTTGCATTTTTTCAAAGCTTTCCTAATGAATGAATTGGCTTAGAAACTTTTAAAACAGAGGCAGATGGACTTTCGTGACATACACCACAGGTTTCATGTGAACGAATTGACATTTACAGAAAAAAAACCAACAATATTGATTAAAAAGATATGAACTTTTAATTTCTATTAAATAAAAAAAGTAAACAAAATTATTTGGAAAAAGGCACATACAACATCTTCCTATCACTCTCTCTGTTGGTGAGGTTTAGAATACACTGACTGTATACCCTGTAGAGGGGAATAACTCCCCACAAAAGGAGCACCTTTGAGATGGATACTTGCAGACTTTCGTATAAGCCTGACCAGTGCTTACTTTTTTGACTGTCGTGTAAATCGGACCAATGGTTACTTTTTGACACTCGCGTAAACCAGACATGTCTACATTTTTTATTCGATTGCTAACCGGATCTCTGTTTATCTATTAATTCGGTGTAATGTTTATCCTATAAAACTTACATTCGACATTAAATAAACCAACAAGTATCGTTATGTCATAAAGTTTATCAACTTTTTATCTAATTATCAGTCTGTCTCTCTGTCTCACTCTCTCCATATATATATATATATATATATATATATATATATATATATATATATATATATATATATATATATGGTTTGTGGAACAGTTATTAATCCGACCAAGTGATTCAAAATAAATTCTGATGGTTTTGTTATATATATATATATATATATATATATATATATATATATATATATATATATAATTAATGAAAATCTTGGTAATCCGTATGGATAATCCCAAGGAGGATGAAATCCGTAGAGCTCAATGTTCAGTCAGAGCGAATAATTTAATTTATATATATTTGTTCATCTCCGAGGGGCTCATGATTTTGTAGGGTATGGGTAATGCCAAGGTACTCTAACCAGAAGGTAAGAATTCATGGCCGTCTGCAGGCATGAAACTAAATTTTTGTTTCAGAACGTTGGTGCATATATCTGAAAGCCTTTATCTGCCCGTTTTCTTCCTCGATACATACATCCGGGCATATGTGTATATTTATACAGGAAACAAGGGAGATATATATTGTATGTGTGTGTGTGTTTATTTGTGTGCGTTTTATACATAAAAAAACACAAACACAACTTCTTAAATAAACCAACATGCAGACTAATGAACCCCACAAAAGCCAATATCTGAAATATAAGTAAGCAAATTGTAGGAAAAATATGCTCAAAGCTAAGAAGCATACTAAACATAAACCAACGGAAAAATATAAAAGAAGCAATTAATTGGTTCAACAACATTACCAACAAAAACTGCTCCTTTATACAACTATATATAAATGACTTTTACCCATCAATCAACGAACTCACACTAAACAATGCACTAGACCTGGCGAAACGGTACATAAACACCCCAAACGAAGACCTAAACATTCTCAAACACTGTAGAAAATCAATAATGTACCATAACAACAAAATATGGACAAAAACCGCAACACTAATAATAGCAACAATACCAATAACGTCCATAACTTTGACGTAACAATGGGCAACTATGACTGCGCAAAAATATGCGAACACATAGGCATGCGCATCACCGATAAATTAACGCACATCATCAATAAAAAAAGACAGAGACGACAGCCTAATAAGCATAAGATAACGTAGCAGCAGAACTATATAAAAAATAAGAAAACAGATTATAGAAACCTTCAACACATTAGGATTCAAAATAGGCATAAAATCTGACCTAAAAACTGTCAACTTCATAGATAAAACATTCACTCTAAACAACAACAACACATACAAACCACACAGAAAAGCAAACAGCAACCCTTTATACATCAACACAAACTCCAGCCACCCTCCAACGTATTCAAACAGATAACCATATTCATAAACAAAGGAATATCAAATTCCAGCAACATGAAAACATTCAACGAAAACAAAAAAAAACATACGAAACAGCATTAAGAAATAGCGTTTACTCGAATAAACTAGAATGTACTAACGAAAACAAACCAAACAATCACAATAGAAAAAGAAATGTAATCTGGTTCAACCCACCCTACAATACAATAAAAACAAAGAGGGGAAACATATTCTTCAAAATGATTGAAAAGCATTTCCCGAAACACAACAAAAATCATCAAAAATCAGTTACAGCTGTATGGATAATATGGAGAAAATGATAGCCAAACAATAAAAGAAACTCAACAAAGACAAAAATACCACATAACATAAATCAGCAAACCAACAAATGCAGTTGTCGAAACAAAAGCAATTTTCTACTTAACAACAAATATCTAACCAACAATATACTATATAAAGCTATCGTAACCAACAACATGAATACAGAAGAAAAAACTGAAATGGGAGCTACAGAAACAACATTTAAAGAAAGATTTAATAATCACCAAACGTCGTTTAAAACAGAAAAATAGAAAAACAATACAACACAATCAAAATACACATGGAATCAAAAAGAAAATAACATCATTACCAAAATCAAATGGGAAATTATAAAATAAGCAGAGCCATATAATAGCAATAGCAGAAACTGTAAATTGTGTCTGGAGGAAAAATTAGCATTCATCATCTTTAAAAACCAAAACATCTTACTAAACAGAAAAAATGAAATCATGGTGAAATGCAAACATTTAAACAAGTATCTACTTTTCTATCTAAATATTAATATAAATGAAAGAAAGAAATACAATACAAAAGACAACCCCATCACAAGCACAAACCACCAGACCTAAGATCTGATCCATACCAACCCCAAACACAATTTATCCAGAAAAGAGTAACCACAATATCAACAAAATAATACCCAATCATAATAAATACACACAAACTTAACATATACAAATCACAACTATACTCTTTGCAAAACACAAAACACACACACTCTTTACAACACCCACAATATCAACAAAATCTTAATCAACCATACAAAACAGACGCAAACCCAACACATATTACAAACTGCTACAACCACACTTCTTACAAAATCGCACACACACTAAATATAAAAAAGCGAAAATAAGTAAGCGAGAAAACAATATACAATAATATACACCAAGCGGACATTAAGTGAAGGCAATTAACACTGCCTACTAAGAATCCATATCCATATAGGAACGCAAACGTATAAACACACACACAAACACAAGAGACGCGCACACACGAACATGCAAGCATACACGCGTGGGTGGGTGTACATATTTGTACGTATATGTATATATGCATATACACAGGCGCACGAATAAACAGACGCCCGCACAAAAGTACATACACACACAAAAATTCAACCGTGACCTTAAATTAAATGGCCAAAACAATATAAACCTCGAAAAAAAAAACAACACGAAAGATTATCAGTAAACCAGAGGTCGACGGGAAAAAACGAGGGGAGAGGAGGAAAATAAATAAATAAAAAGGGTAAAAGAAAGAGAAGAAGAAAAGAAATCCAGGTATAACATGACACCCATCAACCGAAAAAGACAAAATACTTTTTATACCACAAAATAGAAGTACAGAAAAATCGAGAAATACCAGCAGAAGAGCCCAACTCCTCTGAAGAGTAGTCACATATTTTTATGTGACCACGAAACTCCGAAACCAGCATGACGGAAATACTGCTCAGTTTAAGTGAAAACACTTTTTCATATAAATTACATATACATATATATATATATATATATATATATATATATATATATATATATATATACGTGTGTGTGTGTGTGTGTACAAAGCTTGATTCCAAACACATTAGTTAGATAGCGCCAACCTATTAATTTTTTCATTTTTATTTGCACCCTTACATTATATTTCTATCCTGGGTATTAATTTTGTTATTTGGTATTACTATGATATTTTTGGCAAAGAATATCATAGTAATATCATTTTATTATCCAAATCTAAATTCAAATAATTAAAAAAATAATAATAATTTATTTAATTTTCTTCTTGTCTTTCGAATTTGTGAATTTAAATTATATAAATTAATATTAGTTAATTCTAATATTTTGGCCAGCAATAATTAGATAAACAAGTTTTAACACAAAATTCTGAATCATCACCACAAGAACGCGAATTAACCGTCAGATTGTATTTGCACCTGAAGATTGCAGCAACTCCCTGAAATCTCCGAGTCCTGCTATCAGCGTTGGATATTATTATGTATATTCACTAATATATATATATATATATATATATATATATATATATATATATATATATATATATACACCCATCCCTTGTTTCCTGTTTAGGATTGAGTTTCAAATTAATTCTAAAGTCTTTTCCTTCGCTTTCACTTCCGGTGGTCCCTTGCGTGTTGGTAGCATTATCACCTTGCTTGGGGCGATGCCTCTTACTCTGTAACCCTCTACCTCGGGTGGCTCTTGGGCCTCCTACAGGTTGAGCATCGCTTTCAAAAGAGCTGTTCCTAACGGTCTTGATGTTAACCTCCCTGAAATATAGCCACATAATTTGATCTATCATGTAGTGAATGTCGTCAGGTAGGGCCAGCCTAAAATAAAATCATCGAAGATGACAGATACAGAGAGAAGTCATTCATTACCTGTTATGCGACATTTATGTAATAACTGCTGCAAAAGAGGTCCAAACTTGACACATTTTTTTATATTTTAAGAAACCACGTAGTATGAACATATTTTGTTTTGGCTTCCGTAGAGGGATCAGTTTACATTAAATTTATATAGCAATTTAATAAATTAAAAAATCTGCAATGTTATTGGTCCTAACCTGGTATCTCGGCTTAATTCACTTTCCCACCAACGTAACGTAGTTTCTCTGTGCTTTTTCTATAAATATTTCCAAGGTAATTGTTCTAATGAGCTTTCGTCTTTGGTACTGCAACTTCAGGAATTTAAGCGCAGTGCTAGATTGGCAGCTAGGTCTCATCCTTTTACAGTTGAAATAGCTAGATATAACCGCTAACCGTTTCTTCTCTCGCACTTCTCTTCTGGCTTCTTGCTTTTCAGTTAACTTTGATTTTCAAAATTTTAAATGCCATGCCAATCGTTATCTTCAGTCTTCTTAATTCCTATTCTTTTATTATCTCTCCTTAATAATGTTTTATTTTTCTAATATTTTCTCACTCTCAGTAACCCCATGCGTCTTAGTGGCTTTATTGCCTTGCTTGGTGTGAAATGTTAAAAAAAACCCCAAAAAACAAACAAACAAGAATAGCTAACTTCTAGATGGCCTAATCTATAGTAATGTTTAAATATTAAAAAAAGGTTATTTCTGGGAACGGTGCCTATTGTAAAACTCCATCGAAACTTGGAAGTTTTAAAGAACGTTAGAACTGCAAGAAAACTACTGTGAACAATCAGAAACAGACAGCTGAAATTTACCGCAGACATAAGGAATGAAGGTTTGGAAAATTTAACACTTACAGGAATTATTGAAGAAAGAAGGGGCAGAGAGAAACAGCGAATAATCTACCTTATGAGTTTGGGTGAATGGATGGCAGACCAGGGACAAACATTGCTTTAGAGCAGCGTGGCATGGAAAGTTGTGGAGGGCCATAGCCCACGTCCTTTAAGGACATGGTATATAAAAAGAACCTGTTTTCTTCTTGTATGTGCCGTGTCTCTTCTCATTTAGCATAGACAATATTTTAATTTATTCAATATATCATAAAATAAAAGTAATTGAATTTATAATAATGAAATATGTATTTTAATAAACTATGGTTTTATCGATTTGGAAGCGAATCAAAGGGCCTAATAAAATTAACCCGATTTGTAAAATTTAATTTTTTACCTTTTATTTATTTATTTTCCTTTTTTGTTTTCAAATAAAGTTACAAATAAACTAAAATCAAAATATTCATATTGTTTAAAAGTATGATATTTTCTCTGATATTCGAACCCAGTTAGAAGTATTTGTCTATATTTCTGAGATGAGGTATTATTTACATTATTCGGACTATTGTCCTCATCTTTGTCGCCATATTTATTACAACGTTTCGGACGTTGTACGCTCCGGCCTTCTTCAGGTGTTTGGAATGTCGAACTGAACCCTTTATTTCGCTCGCTGGGGTAGACTGTTCTAGTTCCACGTGCCATGTTTTAATGGATGTCAGTTATCAGTTATCTCCTGTTAACTTCCCTCTGAAAGTTCTCCACTGCCTTAGCTGGGTAATGAACTCACACTCTTTGGGTCCTGTCACTGGATCTAACCAACGCCTTTATTCACTGTGCCACGTGTCCTTGTGTTAGAGGTTTCAGGGGGTTTGTAACGGTTCGTGCGAATCCATTACAAAAATTACACAAGTCCGCGGAACCGGTTCTTAAAATCCTTTGGATTTTGTGTTCATCGACAACATATTTAGAGGTGTGTGTAAAAAAAGGGAGGGGAGAGAGAGAGAGAGAGAGAGAGAGAGAGAGAGAGAGAGAGATTAGTATCTAATTTCATAGGCAATAAAAAATTGGGATGTAAAAGAAAAACCATTCCTAAAAGTCACTGGATCCCACCACTGACTGCAAACCAATATATTTTTCGTGAAAAAAATCTTTTTTTTTCCCCCATTTGGTTTGATCTGTTTTCCCTGAATATGATTTCTAGTTCTTTGGCAAATCTTTAATTTTCAAGAAAAACAAAAAAAGTTTTAAAATGAAAGCGTGTAAAAATGCATCCACATTGCGTATAAGATAAAAATGAACTCTGACTTCGTGTCTGTCTTTATGGCAGCAGAATTTCGACTTACAGTATGAATATAATTCTCTAAATGTGCCCTTAATCTGTATTTAAATCTTGAAGAATAATCAGTTTTAGTCTGTGGGAAGCTGCTCATTCTGCTGGTGTTAAAGTCACTTCCCTGGTATTTCTGTTTTTACCTAGGTCAACTCCGGGAACTTCTAGTTATAATAAACTAGAGAAAAGCTTGCAAAATCTGCTTTCTGAAGCTTTTTTTTATTAGTAGGCATACCCTGACGTCTGCGGTAACAGCCGGTGGGACTGGCCAATTTTTTACCATTACCCTCACCAACCCATTGTTCCTTGTGCCATATTTTGTATGAGTGTGAAAGTAAATAAAACCATACATTTTTTTCAAATTCTTACTAAATGTTAGAATTTTTCTCTGAGAAATGCTTTATTTTATTGAGTTATTTGTAGATTAGTTTAGTTACTCTTGATGAAAATTGTTGTTTCGAGAAAGAAAGACAAAACGCGGAGAAAATGGTAAACAGGCGTCGGCAATCTACGACACGCGTGCAACACGTGGCACGCCAAGCCATTTTCAATGGCACGCAGCCTCAAATGACACCACGAACTCTGAACCAATAACTACTACAACGCGAAGAAGATATTTAGCTGTTACAATTTTAACATATACTAAAATATATATACTATGTATTACTATATAAAATATATTGTAGAACAAGTATATTGACCTTGACTTGTATAAAAATACGTATGCTATTGGCACACTGAATGATTTTAAAACCCTAAGTCGGCACGTAGTTAGCAAAAGGTTGCCAACTCCTGCTCGAAACTATGGACTTTTAAAAGTTTTCCTCAAATCTGTTCATATCTAAAATATTATTCCAAATCAGGTGGTTTTAATAATATTCAATAAATTCAGAAAAGTTCAAGTGACTTAACTGGTTAGCCGACTCAAGAGTTTCGCTTTTAAACGCTCATCAAGGCAAGATGTTTTATAAATCTATATTTAAAAACTTATCAAATCTCATCTCTTTCTGAGCAAAAGATCTTTCAAATTTGAAATTCTTAAAACGCTTGAGTTTCGTTAGAAATATCATAAGATTTAAATCTAGAACCAGTTAATGTTTTTAACATATGTAACTTCTTTTTGAGAATTTCTGAGTGTCACAAAAAAAAAAAATTCATAACATTCAAACTTATGATTATTTACTTGTTTATTTTGAAATTACTTAATAGTTAATAAGAATCAATTTATGTTTTTAATTTTCGTTCAATCAAACGTGTTTTCTGTTTTCGCTAGCCTCAAAAATCACGAAACCTTTTCGTAATTTTTACACATTTTCTCAATTGTTTTATGCACACACACACACACACACACACACACACACACACACACACACACACACACATATTTATTCGTATCGTCCTTTTACAGATATATTTTACTTTACTGTCATATCACGTTGAAACACCGGTTATCACTGGAGTTATGCAACGTCAAGCCTGGACAGTCAGTACCTAGTTTGGTGACCGCTTGGGAATACCAGGTGCTGTAAACTTGGATGTACGAGTGGTGTAATGGATAATGGCTCGGAATTATTAATCGGGGAGCGGAGTTTCAATTCCAGTTGGGTGCGTTATATTCACTTACGCGCAAATATCCTTGGGAAAAGTATGAATTAGTAAGACTTGTATCATCATTAATCATTATTTTCCTTGCCTAAAAAATTAAAAATATATTTTCTTTAAATCTAGAAATATTTTCTGGTTTTAAATAACCTGCAAAGGTTAGTAGGTTGTAAAAAACAAATGAATTAAATCAAACAAATATATTTTAGCCATATCTGAATTTTTATACACACACACAATATATATATATATATTCGTACAATTGGAATTAAGATACCATTAATTAATGATCATTTGCACACTCGAATTTTAAATTCGCGGTGAAAATGAAAATTTAAAATTCACGGGTGAAAATGATCATTAACTAATGGCATCTCAATTCCAATTGTATGAAAAATTTTGCTCTGTTTATTGAAAATAAACATTGAACGCTCTTTGTAAGTAAGTTTTAACATTTAAAATTCTATATTGTGTTAATAGGACTCGCTTGCATCACTACCTGTGTGTGTGTGTGTGTATATATATATATATATATATATACATACACGAATAATAGAATAAAATACAAATAGGAAATGTTTATCAATCTGACATGTTTCACTTTTATTAAAGCTTCATCAGACAATGACATATACAGAAAAAAATTTATATAGTTAATCCCAACGTATATATATATATACATATATATATATATATATATATATATATATATATATATATATATATATATATATATATATATATATAAATATTGCTTTATGCATTTTTAAACAACAAAATTCGATAAAACCAGTTATCACTACAGAAACAATCTTTAAATCAATTCTGTCTCTCGCTTTGTGTGTGTGTGTGTGTTTCACCCAAAATTCGGACACAGATAAATTTCTTTTTTTACAAGACGTCTGATAAAGAAATATATGATTTTTAAATTAAATATGCCTTTGAGTTCATAAAATCGAAACAGTTGTTTAGGTCATTTTATTGGAAGTAATTGTTTCGCAAAGAGAATACTTCGTTTAAATATTGACTCATCAACGCTTCTCTGTTTAATCTACAGACCACAACTTTTGACGGGTTTTTACACAGAAGGTGAAAAAAGAAAACTGAAGATTCATATATTTTTTAAATAGCTGACTTATTTCATTTCTAAATTTTCAGTTACTTTTTCATGGATTAAATTATTTTGTTAACGTTGTTTCTCGTGATATTTGTTAAAGTTCGATTCACTCTTCCTATTTCTTTTTGAGGAGATAACATTTTTTTCGATTTTCAGTATTTTTCTTTCGTAACAAGTTACGCAGCACTTATTTCGATTAACTGTGTTACTTAGAACGATTTTTTCGTTACTTATGTAGTTAAAAAAAAAAGTTCAAGTTGGCAATAATATAAGTGACAGATAGTTATAAAAAGGCACTGTTGATTATTTACGGCCAAATTGTTTAAACAATACCCTGATTATTGTGTGTATCACACAGCAATAATTTTAAAATTAAAAAATGTTACACAAAAATAAGTGATTAAGTAATCTTTTTTTTTATTAAGTTTTCTGAATATCGGTGCCTTTTTTTTCTGTATTTATACTAAAATGTTTTTATTCAATTTTTTTCCCAAAGCTTTTACAAGGAAGAAATGAAAGCAAAGTAAGTCGAGCACTGTTCCTCCTTGTAGTCTATTTCACGAAAATCCTTTCCCGACACACACAGACACACACAAAATGATTTACCTGTTTTAGTACTAAAACTCGAAATTTATGATGTAATAACAAACACCATTGCATGGAACGATCTTTGAAATTAAATATTCAATTACAAATCTCTCCAAAAATCAGACTATATCTCCTCACAATTTAAAATCAAGTAAAATAAAAAATGAATCATTTTATTTATTTTAGTTTGCTTATTAATTAAAAAAAAATAATTAGATTTTTTGGGAGATTATTATGCACAAATCGTGTTTAATTTAATTTTACCATGGATTATGAACTACGGTAAAAATTTGCCATAGACTAAACGATTATGAAATACGAAATCATTTACCATAGATTATGAACTAAGGTAAAATATTTATTTTAAAAGATTATGAACTACGGTAAAAATTTACAATAAATTATAAAAAGATTATGAACTACAATAAAAAAAAATGTCGATAGATTATGAAGTACTGTAAAAAATTCAACATAAAAGATTATGAACTCCGGTAAATATTTGTCATAGCTTATGAACTACGGTAAAAAATTACTATATGTTGTAAAAGATTATGAACTACGGTAAAATAATTTACCATAGATTATAAAAGATTATAAACTACGGTAAAACATTTACCATAGATTATGAACTATGGTAACAATTTACCATAGATTATAAAAGATTGTGAACTACCATATAAAATGTTACGATAGATTATGAAATACGGTAAAAGAAATTACCATAGATTATGATGAACGATGGTAAAAAAAACTACTATATAGATTAGAATTATGAACGAAAAAAATATAAAGAAAAGAAAACCTTTCTTTGTGGACCTGTTGTAAGCGTTGTAAATATTTTGTAAATGTTGATTTAGATGGCAAGAAATAATTCTTAAATAAATTTTTCAATTAATTAATATTTATGAAAATTTATAGTCCGACTTGTACAGTGTTGAAATCGTTTTTAAAATGGTTTTCACAAAGGATTAAAAAAGGTGATTAAAAATAATTAAACAATTAAGCAGAAATGGAAAAAGGGTCGAAATATAAAAGGATTTATTTTATTTTAATAAAATAAATCCTTAATTTTACTTGATATTTTCAGGAGACAACAATTTTGATTTTTGATGAATGTTTTTTTTTGTTTGTTGTCAGAATGAAGTAGCTGGAGACAGTCGAAAGGATTTAAGTTAAACCAACAATTGTGTGGTTTTGTGTACTGTTTTATCTGTGCTTTCTTTCTTTTTTATAAAAATAAATATATTCATTAAATTAATAATAATACTTGTAAAAAAAACAACCGATGCTGATTTGGGCAGAAAAAAAAGCCACAAGTGTGGTTCCAACACATTGATTGCATGATAATTCTATTTTCCATAGCCTGATTTATTTCATTAGTGGTGATAAAAAATGTGATTTTATTTTATTTTTATTAAGCTTAGTTTATTCTGGCATAGGGCTAAAATAATTGGAGCACCGTATGAGCATCCGAATCAAACTTAATTTAATTTCCCAAATCAGCGAGATGAACTAGCTCAACATCGCACTCTACGGTAGGTGCCTATGAAAGTCTAACGTTGCAACAACAAACATTAAAGAAATTATGTTTAGTTTTTATCTTAAGTAAAATAAATTGCCGAAGTAGATATCCACTTTTTACTTTATTTACTACTGTGATTAATTTTTAAAAATTAATTTTTCATTAGATTTGTAAATTAATTTGTACATTTTTTTTTCAGTCTAAAACAAGTTTATTTTTATAATATTGCAGTGAGTTAAAAAAAAATGGGGCAAAAATACATACCAACTTATACGAAGAGGGAATGAAAAAGATTTTTTCATACCGACGCACTTTTTTTAGGTTTGAAAAAAAAAAAAAATGATGCTTTAACTTTTATTCTTTTTTTGGCTAGTCCAAGCATTTTTCAGCACCCATTCATACTTTTTTTAAAAACCAATTAAACTTTCAAAACATTTAAAACCAAAATTTCTAAAATATTATACAAATATTGCTTACAGGTTGGCTTTCTTTGTTTTTTTAATAAACTGTAAATCTCTGACGAATTCAGCTGATATTTTTTTCAATTCATATTTATTGGTAAGTTTAAAATTAAATTTAATACTAAAAATTAAACAACAAACACACTTGGATAAAACTAAGCTATAAATTTCGTCAAAAAGAAAAAAAAAACGTTGTGCCTCATTAATTTGTTGTAGTTCAATTTCCAGCAATGTGACAATATTTTGGGAAAATGACTTAAAATGATTGATCATCGATACATTTATTTATACGTTCGATAGGAGATCGTTTTTTTCGAGGATTTTCGCTTAAAATATTATTTGTATGTGGGATGATTTCAAAATTAAATTTTCTGCACTGACCGCTAATTTTTTTTCTTTTTTTTGTGTGTGCTTACCATCAGGATATTTTAACAAGTTTTTTTAACATATTTTGTTCATTTCGAAAGAAAAGTTAAAAAGAAAAAACAAAAACAAAAAACCCAGGTACGCCTATTTTAATTGTTAAGAAGAACATAAATGCAGAAAAGTGACATTTGTGCGCGTCACGAAAGGGTACGGACGTTCGTTCGTGTGAAGGAATTTAATATCATGTTCGACTCGGGTCGGAAATCTTTATGCCCCAAGGGTATTCTCTGCTATTATTACGTCAACAAATTTAAAGACGTTTGATAGCAGTCGGTTGCAACTACTACCTTCCGCGTAGAGAAAATGAAGTGTAAGATTATTAGCCCCATGTCCATTTTGTCGTTAGCACCCCCCCCCCACACACACACACACGTGTGCTTCTATAGGCGCGTGTTGCGTAAGTTGATTTGTCAGAAAAATGTGGAGGAGGAGGAGGAGGAAGAAGAGGTGAAAAGCCTATTCTTCATGGTATGTCTTCTTCACCGAGTGGTCCAAGTACTCGATCAGGTCAGAGTTTTGTTAACACATAGACATGTTCATATTGAGAAATGGTAAAAAAAAAAAGGACTAAAATAGGCTATTAGCGTTGCTGATATAACAACAAAAAAGAAACAATAAAGAAAGGCTTTTTATTTATTTTTAACAACAACGGGGCGGGGAAGCCTTTTTCGTCGCAGTTAAGGAAATCCATAAGAAAAGCGTTTATTTACCTATCTTATGCTTTGGTTAAAGATCTCTTTTCTGGAATAGTCATACTTGTTTGATCAAAATTAAACACGTGTTACCACTTAAGAACGGACCAATTTCAATGCCATTATTACATTTTTTTTTTTTTTACAAATACGTACATCTTTTTTTCTTCCTGAAGTTAACGGTTTTATTACTTTTCACGTCATTTTTTTTCTTCTTGCCAATTAGTAAACTAACTTATAATATTTAATTTCATATGAAATAAAGGTATATAGTTTTTTGACATTTACGCAACTGTCACACACGCACACACACACAAATACTGAAAAAATACCGACAATCGTGAATTAAAATATAGAAGCAGTTAGACTTGGATTTTAAACTCATCTCGTGGTTGGTGTTGCGCCGTTAGAATTTACAGTTAATTACGCATACATAATTATTCTCAAGAACTAACTAAGAATGGTTATATCGATTTCATAAAGGAAAGAGCTATTCTGTGATCTCTTGACGTCAGTTCTCTAGTTTCTAGAGATAGTATTTACTAAGTACTAACAATTCCTTCTTTAATACAATGATATCAGTTTCAGTAATATAACTAATAATTATTTCTATTCTTCAGTTTTAAGTTTAACATAGTTAATTTCGTATAGACACACCCAGGGCCGGTGCAAGAGTCTTGCGTCCCCCGAATCTATGCTACGCCCTCCCCTACTCTATCTCAATTTTCGTAAGGTAGTATTCATAAAATACACATTTTATTGTAACTTTATGCACAATAATGGATCATATGCAATAGGTGAACAATTCAAGTAGAAAATTAAAAGTCAGTTACAGTATAACCCGGATATAAGATAAATCCGGATATAAGAGAGATTTTCTCTGGTCCCAAATTAGAGCCTGTGTTAATGTATATATAATAAACCAAACCCGGATATAAGATACTTCTTCTCCGGCCCCGACAACTCTCTTATATCCGGGTTACACTGTACCATGAAATACAGTCAGGTATATGCCATGCGTGATACGCGCTTAGACGATCATCTTGATCTTTTGATACATGACTGACGATGCAGATTTTTTTTCCCTCGGGAGGTTGTCATTTCTTTCTGAGGTAGACCAGTTGCCATCCAAGGCTATAGAACCCGGTCTGTCCTGCTATTTACCCATAGCTGGCGGGGAGAAGAGGGTATTAGCATGTAAATGAATGTAATGAATTTGACTAGAATT